>JBBMOE010000025.1:3093874-3126469 GCA_037975065.1 Chaetodon trifasciatus
TGTAGTGGAGTACAAACACTTGAGATCTATATTCAGTTACTTTCCACCACTGCTGATCAGAAGCCGTTATTGATCATTATCGATACTTTTTAGGCCGGCGGGAACCCTCCATCATCGCTGCCCTCACCCCTGTGTGCTGAGAGCCGTTTTCAGGACCCAGATGTTCCCGTGCACCCTGTGAAGGTCAGAGCCCGCGGTCTGACACCGGTGCTCGGTCCTGATCGGGCCCTGATCGGGCCCAGATGTTGTCGGGGTTATCCGCTCCATATGGCCGCCGCTCGTCCGCGGGCCTTTTCACAGCACAGCTCTTGTAAACACGCTTTAGTTCGCTGTTCGCTTTTCCCCGCTCCTGTAAAACATGTCCTAAATCCAATCACCTCGTCCCTCTAAAGGGGATGATGTTGATGAATGGGAGCGTGTAGCGCTTGTAGTGACCCATAAGCCCCCGCTGGGATTACAGGCCGGCGAGCAGCCAGCCGGCCGGCCGGGCCTGTCCCGAGCACCGGGGACCAGCGAGGGCTTAAAGGAGGATTGTTTGGACAGACAATGGTGTCTACCTGGACTTAATCCCGCTCAGAGAGAGTCCAGGGGATTGGCGCAGTTTAATAAATGAAAGTGCTCCTATAATCGGGATTTGCCAAAGTGCCCCTTTGTGTTAATCGGACATTTTTTACAGCATGGTTTTTGACATCTGCCGCAGCAGGTGGCGTTAACCCGCGCGCTGCCTGCCGCAGCTGCACGCGGCGCTCCACTGACGCGCGCGAGCCAGTTTCATCACTTTTAAAGCAGCATCCACAGCAGAGCGCGCGCGGACAGGTACCAGGTGGGAGGCGTTGTTACGGGATGCTGCCGGCCCGCAGCGCGCCTCATGACTTCCGTCACAAAGGCTAATAGAACAAGGACGTGTAATTACTTCATTGCTAAAATAGAAAGCTGCATTTTAATAATTAAAGTCCGGCGTATCAGCGGTGAAGCAAAATAAAATAGTTTGAAAATGAAGGATTACATGAGTAAATCCCGGCGGGCCAGATGTGCGCGCGGGAGGGGCCCCAGCTTTCTGGGACCAGATTAAAGGGAAAATCCCACAGGAGCGCGCTGTCTTTTCCCCGCAGCTTAGAGGCTTGTGTGGACTCAACATGCTGTAATCCACCGATTAGCTGATATAATCACCTGTAAATACACCTTGGCCATGATGTTACCGGCTCGGCCCTGCATGTGTGCCGGACGGAGTCCATCTGAACGTTCCGGGAACCAGAAGCAGACGGTCGGACCAGACAGACATCTGGACAAGATATGTGATCTGAGTGAGTTCCCAGAATCTGAACTGAGCAGATGAATGCTGTTTAACCCCAAGGTAGCCTCAATAACTGTCCCAGAAGTGCTCTGAAACAGAGATTTGGTGACACACGACTTTAACCCCCGTTTAGTTTTCATAAGCGGCACATAAAGATTTAATAAAGGCTTTATTAAACAGCATCATGTAGTCGTGAGCAGATAGAAGTACACGTTTGAGTGTTTATTAATGTATTTGTGAACCTTCACGTACATTTGTGACAATATAGAATATTTGTCATCGAAAATACTAAAAAAAAACATCTGCTTACATCTGCATTTTGCTGTGGTATAAACCATTTATCAAGTGTTCATTTAATGCTTAGAAATCCTAAATAAAGGGGTTGAAGTTACATGTTACTGTACGTTTACTCAAGTACTCTACTTTATACTTGTGCTCCTCAACTTTCACAGGGAAATATTGTAGTTTTTTTACTCCATTACATTAATTTTAGTTTTTCGTATTTTACATATGAAACGTGATGAGCAGAGAGAAATAAGAGAATCGCTTTCTGTATATTAACTACACAGCAGCACACAAAATAAAACGATCTCAACCTTAAAATGCTGCGTGCACATGAACGCATCAGTAATACTATAACACAGTCATTAATCTGCTGTGGAAGGAGTCGTTCTGCATAGTGAGTACTTCTGCTTCTGCAGAGATGAGTGTTATAAAGTATAAATACTCTGTGGTGGAAGAAGTGATGCAATCTTCTCCTTTTCTCCTGCATCCCAAAAAACACAAAAGTATGTGAGTAAAAGTATTATCTACAAAACCAAAAGTACCAGAAGTAGAATCAGTCTCATGCAGACTGAGCGGCTCCTGTCACAGTGCTATCAGTGTTATTTTAGATCCTATTTTTGGATCATTATCACTGATGTATTCATCTGTAAGCAGCAGTTTGGTGGAGATACTTTAATGTATAGTATAATGGAGTCAAAAGTACAATAGTTTCCTCTGAAATGTAGTACTGTAGACAGATAAAGTAGCATAAAATGGAAATACAAAATTAAAGTACCGGTATCTTAAAAATACACTGAAGCACAGTTCTTGGGTAAATGTACTTATGTTACATGTCACTTTTCTCCAGAAGGAGAAAGTATCCATGTACATTTACTCAACTGTGCTTCCACGTTAAAGCTACTTTATACAGTACTTCTACTCCACTACATTTCAAAGGGAAATACTACACTTTCTACTCCTTTTTACTTTAAAACTTAAGATCAAAACCATCAAAATGCAGTAATGAATACTTCTTTTTATACTTTAAGTACATTTTGCTGCTACTTTTTAGTGTCTTTGTCAGTAAAATAATCAAAGCAGGACTTTCACTTATAAGCAGTATTTATACAGTGTGCTTTCAGTACTTTTACTCCAACATATCTCAATACTTCTTTCCTGCAGTGCAGTACTGTTTAGAAAACTGTCCGTTTTACAGTTTCGGCTTAACATGGTGACATAAAAAGCGATGACGCAGTGAGTTCCCGCCGCTCGCGGTCACGACCTCCCTGCTGTAATTCTTCTTCACCTCCCTGAACACATTCTTTTGCCACCTGCTGTCTGTCTGCGTGGAAAACATGAGCGAGCAGAGCGGTACGACCGGTCCGTGTTGTTTTAAAGCCATCCAGGCTCGACCTCTCCCCTCAAACCACCCCATTACGACGGATTAAACCATTAAAAAACGAGGGATTGTGAAGTATTTTCAGCGTTTTTATTCTGTAAGACACTTTAAAGTCATTCCTGAAAGAGGAAACACATGATTTTGGTTCATAGCACATTCATGCCTGGCAAGTTGAAATTATTAAGACTACATCCACAAAAAAAATGTACAAATCATGGAAGCTAACAATATAAACAATATCTTATATATATAAAACAATAGCAGGCATAATAAATATTACACATAAACAAAAAAAACTAAAAGTAAACACAGTTAACCTATTTGGTTTGGAATAAGGTTATAAATCACTGAAAAGCTGAACGTCAGTGTGAGTGTTAAGTTTCTGTGGCGGTCGACTGTTTGTCATGTTAGAAATCTCCTGGAAAGACGAGCGCGAGCTCTGCAGATTCACTCGTGACAGAATATCCAACCCAAACCTTTTCTTCAATCTCTTACTCGTGTTCAAGAAACAGGCGCCGCTCGAGCGTCGGCCGCCTTTCTCTCCTCTGTGACCACGTTCATGCCGGCGCACTCGGTGTGTTTGTGGCTTTCATACATTTGGGCCTCGGGCGTGAGTGGACACACAAGCCGTAATATATATATTTAGTGCAGGAAAGTCCTCAAAACACCTTTAGTCGCCCTTATTCAGTCACTGTCTTTCAGATCAGCTCATCTCCTCCTTAGTCCCACATACTAAATGTCATTAGTTCAAGCACGATTAGAAGGAAGGAAGCTGATTGGTGGAAACGTCGCTGTGGGCGCGCCTTGTGTTGGGAATCGACCGGCTGCTCGTCCATCTTTGGGCGTGTTGGCGTGTTCACAGGAGGTGGGAATCAGTTTTGGTTCAGTCAGGAATCGAGGACCACGTATCAATCGAGCACATTCATTCACTCACACACACGCACGCACGCACGCACACACATCTGTACACGAGCAGACACAAGCAGCAAACAATAAATTCAGATTCATTGTGAGACCGTGTGGCTGTAAATGTAATTTCACTCCTTAGTGATTCTTCTATTTAACATAGATAACTGTGCAATTTTCATCTTTTTTTCTTTTGTTGAAGCAAACCAGGAGTAGTACAAACATCAGGAGGACGTCCCGGGTGCTGTTTCTTAACCACGTGTGGAGACTTTCAAGGCTTAGCGTCCCTCTTTTTCCCTCCACCCGGACGCCTCCTCCTCCGTCTGCAGGTGAAGCACTTCCACACTGTCCCGCCTTAAAGGTCCCAGCCCCCGTAATGCTACTTCAGTTGCAAAGTGCAAGCAGTTAATGTGTCTCTGTGCCTCTCCCTTCCACTCGAGAAAAGTCGGAAACCAATGCAACAGCAAAGAAAAAAAAAAAAGGGGGGGGGGAGTTATTGTTCAGATGCAAAAATGGTCGATCAGGGAGGGAGAGGGCAGCGAGAGAGAGAGTGCATCTGTGTCTCAGGAAAGTCAGTCCATCAAAGCAAAAAAGTGTTGTTCCTCAGTGTGCCCACATGCCACTGATCAGCTGCTTGGAAGAGTGGTTATACCTCCCTGGAAATAAGAGAAAAGAAAAAACAACATTAATATACACGTTCCCTGAAGTTAAAAAAGCTGCATCGAGAGCCAAATCAGTTTCATTTTCTTCACATTTAAGGAATGGTTCAACATCCAAGCACACACGCTTTGTCCTAATAGACGTCTTCATATTTTTGTCATTTCATCCTTCATCTTATTTTACAGTCTTTTTTTTAATGTCCATTCTGTTATTATTATCATTATCAAGTCTGTACGCTGAATATGAGGCTACAGCCAGAAGCCCGTTAGCTTAGCTTAGCACAAAGAGTGGAAATAAGGGAAAACAGCTAGCCTGGCTCTTTACGAAACGCACCAACCAGGACAGCTAAAGCTCACCAGTCAACACATGAATGTGTGAGCTTTAAAGGTGCCAGGCTAGCTGTTTCCCTCTGTTTCAGCATTAATGCTAAGCTAAGCTAACCAGAGCTGGCTGTTGCTTCATATTTTCTGTACAGACATGAGAGCGGTGTCGATCTTTTTATCTAACTTGAAGTCTGCAGCATCTCGTTTAAAGTGGAGTTGAACCCATAAACTGGAGGGACCGGCGTGGAGACTTACGATGCAGTGAGCGTGGAGTTGAGGACCAGAGTGGTGCGTATCCTGTACAGCTGAGCCAGCGTCAGCTTCTTGTGCTGCTGCGCCGGTGATTTCCTCTTTTTGGGCGTCACTTCCCCTGAATCACCGGCCGCCGTCGACTCGTTTCTCTTGTCCACGCAGGCAGACGGCGCCGTTTCCCCGTCTGAGCTGTTGCTTTGGGACCCGCTGCTGTCGCGCGTCCCGGCCGGCGCTGCCGCATGGCCGTGTCTGGCCTCCGCCCTCCTCAGGGTGGCGCACAGTTTGTCGGAGGGCACGCTCGCGCTCAGGCAGTCGTCGGACTGGTCGAGGTCACTGGGGAACAGCTCCAGGCAGTTTTGGCCCAGCTCTGACATGCTTCTGCTGTGCGCCAGCGACGACGTGTCCATGTCCCTGTGCTGCGTCTCAGCGCGAAGCGAGTGCGTGTGGGATATGGGGGCTTTGCCGTGGAGGCGCTGCAGCAGGTTGTCCTCGGAGCGGGACAAGGCCAGCGAGGACAGCCTCTGGAGGCAGTGGAGTCGTGGCTGAACGTGAGGCCGCCGGCGAGGTTTAGAGGACTGGACTACTGACAGCTGGGACCCCACTGAGGCAGCATCCTCCTCTTCCTCCTCCTCTTCTTCTACCTCCTCTATTCCTGCCTCTTCCTGCTCCGCCTCCTCGCCCTCCCTGTCCCCCTCCTCCTCCTCGGTCTCCTCTCCTTCACTCTGGCCCTGCTGGGGCTGAAGTTCTCTCAGGAGGGACTCGGGGGAGAGGGTACCATAGGCGCTGTCCATGGAGAGGGAGCGGCACTGGGGGTCCAGCTCCTCGCCGTCAGGCCCCGTCGCCTGATCGTGCTCAGAGTAAACGCTGGAGGGAACTCTGCGGGGGCTCGTGGACTTAGACTCTTGGACCTCAGACCTTTCAGACAGGGGCGCCACATCAGAGTCCTTTTCAGTGGTTCCCTCGAGGTTCCTGTTGGGGGCCGGAGGGTCCTGCTGTTCGCCTTGTTCATCAATGTCCATCACCGACAGGGTCTCCGTGGAACCGTCTGATTGGCTGAAAGGAGATGTTTGGTTGGTTAATCGGACAATTTAACAACAACTTAAGATCTGCTCAATTAAAGCTGCATTCATACAGACTCTGAGGATTTGAGTCTTTTTATCTCGTTTGAAGCAGAACATGACTTGAATGAATTTTAAACTTTAAAAAGTATGAACGTAGCCGCAGGCTGAATATTAACCAGCATCTGATTTTGTTGTCTTTTTGGGAGATTACTTAATGGGTTTCTTGCCAAGAGTCAGATGAGAATATTGGTTTCATATCTGCGAATATGAAGCTACCGCTGGCAGCTGGTTAGCTTAGCTTAGCATAAAGACTGGAAACAGGGGGAAACAGCTAGCCTGGCCTGTCATCCAGCCCCTCTAAAGCTCACTAATCAACACATCAGATCTTGTGTGTTTATTCCTTAATTATAAAGATCTTTGTGGTGCAGGAGCAGTGACTTTGAGTGTTGTCGTCAATGTGAGGTAACAAGATCTTCTCATTCAACTCTCAGGAAGAAACCAGATTCTCCAAAACGTCGACTACTCCTTTAAGCTGTACAGTTGTTCACTCTGGTACCTTGAGTTCTGCTGGTCTTTGTGCCTCAGGCATGGAGAGCTGGCAGTGGAGTTGCTGCTCTCATCCTCCTCCTCCTCTTCCTCCTCACCCTGCACACACCTCTTCAGACTGTTCTGCTGCCGGAGGACCTCCTCAGTGCGGAGCCTCTGGAGCTGGTTCTGTGTAACCACACAGCCACGTTAAGCAAACAAACCACAAAACACAAACATTTCATAGGAGATGAAGCGGCTCCCCAACCTGGACGTTGCAGATTGCATCGATCCAGCTTCGCCCCTGGGTGGCGCTGTTGGCTTGGAAAGTGTAGGCTGCCACTGCACTCTTAAACTCATTGAGGTAGATGAGGATGAATGAACCTACGGAGATGAAAAGCACAAAAAAAGCAGAGCTAATGAATCCTGTTTGGCGTCTGCAGCTGAATCTGTAGCAGTTAATAACATCAGCGGCCTCTGAGTTCTACATTATTTGAGCTTCATTTAACTTTATTCACACTGACACAATTTATCCATAAATCTAACAAATCAGCAATCAATTCAAGGTTAAATCTTATATATCTGCTCTTCATAGCTCCTCAGATTTCTCTCTTTCATGCTGGTATAAACTGAATTGACAGAGTTACATCAGACTTGTCTTAACGATCTTGAGCGCTCACCGGGGTCTTTGAGCTCCTTACAGACGACGTTGTGAATGAGGAGGGGCTGGCGGATGATTTTGACTTTCTCCACTCTTTTCACCGGCTTGGTAATTAGCAGCAGGTCAGTGAACAGGACACAGTGGACGTCCATCTGCAGAGGACACAAACTCATCTCAGAAACACGCTCTGTTTTGCACGTTAAGCGTTTTATGTGAAACGTGAAAGCACATGTCGGGTGTGAAGATAAGAGCTCATCACGTGTTTACGAGCAGCCGTGTGAGTCAGCCTTACCCGACTGTCTTTGCCCTCTTTCATCCTCAGCGCTCCCTCCAGGTGCAGCTGTCGCGTCTCCTCCGGTGATATTCCTCTCATGGGAGCCATCAGGTCGAAGCGGTTGTACTCCTTGAGGATCTGAGAGGGGAAAAAGGCAAAAGCATGAAGCCGAATCTTACGCCAAGGCTCGTATGCGAGGATCTGACGACGCGGGAAATCGCTGCTCACCTTCTCCACCTCTTCACTGCTGCCCTCTACAGCCTCGTAGGAGTCTATGCGGGCAGAGATGGTGGCCAGCTTCTGTTGCTCCTGACGCTGTCGCATCTGAGAGTCCACGCTGTTGATGAAGCCCTCGACTGCTGCCACCTGGAGGAGGAAACACACGGAGATACACGCATGTTCAGACATTTTTCAAAACATTGGAAAGGCAGCGCATGTGATCCATCCGTCCACGTCCTCACCATGCTGTTGACGATGTCGCGGGCCGACGGCTCGTCCGTCTTCTTCAGAATGCTCTTCAGCAGGAGCGGGTATTTGGTCAGTCTCTGGTGAGGCTTCGCCACCATGTCGGCCAGCTTCAGACGGTTACACTGCTTGTGCGTCTCTCCCCACTGAATTGAGCCAAACAAAGGCAGGAAAAGAAACATTTAACGAGCCAGAAATATGAAGAAAACTAACGCTGAGTGCGTCGGTACAGGGTGTACGGTGGGTGCGTGGCATCGAGGCGGGCGGGGAGAACTGACCGTGACGTAGGTCCTGAAGAGCTCATTGTCCCTGAGAAGCGTGCGCATGTACTCCATGCAGCCCTCCTCCTCCATGCAGTAACGGATGTAGGGCTGGAACCTGGAGCCAAACTGAACACACACACAAACACAGATGGTTACTAACAGCAGCGTGAGGGAGAACACATTTATTCTGAAGCCAATGTCATGTTTTTTTTCTATTTCAAATCCAAATGTGGCTCAAACTAATCAGTGCTAAAGTCTGCAGACAGATCACGTTTTTTTGTGGAACCTGTGGAGATGGATTCTTTTCACTGACCGTCCTGAAGCCCTGCTGCAGGTCAGTGGGGTCGAGCAGAGCCCGGGCCTGCCTGGCCTTCTCCAGCACAGGCAGCATGACCTGGTTCCACAGGGACCTGTGGAGGCGGACGATCTCCTGGATGTTGCTGAACAGCTTGGCGGGCTCCACCTCCGTCAGCAGGCCGCTCTCCTGCAGGTTCAGCAGCCCGCACAGGAACAGCTGCGGAGGGCGACAGAAGAATACGAGCTTCTAAATCGTTTTATCCGGACGTGAGCGAGACACTAAGCTGACACGAAGCCTTTAAAGCCGCAGCTTCTCAGCCGCAGGTTAACGCGTAATTATTTTTCATTTTCACTTACATCAGTGATGACTCGCAGCTTCTTTATGTAGGTGGCCTCTGTGTGCAGCAGCTCCCATATCGCCTCCTGCTGGTGGAACTGTCGCCTTGTGAGCGTCTGCACACACACACACACACACACACACACACAGATCATGTTATTAACTAGAACAAATATATTCCCACATTCTCCTAAATTATCACAGTATTCCAGCAGTCAAGCGTTCATATTTATGTCATGATTCCAGTTGACAGCTGAATGCGTTTGAAGCTGCAGAAGTCACTCAAACATCGAATGTGTTTCACTGAAGCTACTGTACTGATACTGTGTGTTTCCACAGCGAACGGTGTTATCGCATTTCGTTTTGATTGCAGCTGCCATCGTATTTAGAGAGTCACAATTTGGATAGCTGTGATATCAGAAAGTGAAAGCACGGGGAAAAAATATACTGATTTATTCATTATTTACCAGCAAAATTTTGAACTTGCTGTTTCTTTAAGAACGTCTGCCTAAATGTCAGAGATCACGCTGTGCACAGGTTGAAACTGTGAACTGAATAAGGAAAACAAAACTCATTTTACTCTCAGCTGCCCTTCATGATGTGACTGGTGACAAACACTGTTTAAACTAGAATTACTGCCTCGTGGTTGCTTCCCTTCACCAACCAGTCAAGTAGCATTTACATCCACGTCTGTCCAGACTCACAGTGTATGTAGTGAAGACTTTAAAGGAAGTTATCACTGTATCGACATGTACGATTCCAGCGAGAAACATGCTGTCTTCACTCAGAGACTGTGTCCACAGAGGACTGACGGAGAGCTTCATCACACGGTGCAGCGACAATCACCTGAAGCTCCTCCCCCTCCTGCTCAGTGCGTACACACTGAAGCCACCACATGGTCATGTAGTTGACCAATCAGGTGCGGCTTGAACGGAAAAAAAATCGAGAAAAAAACAAAAAAAAACCCCAAAGTGGCTCCGGCTCCGATTGTTCACTTCAAAGAGCGGCTCTAAGAGCCGTTTCGTTCGCGACCGACACATCACTACTGACTAGCGTCATCTTCATCAGCTGTCTTTCTTTGTCACTTAACTTAAGCTACCGTTATGTTACGTAACGTTAGCTGGCCATCAATATTTTGCGAATGTCTATTTAGCTTGTAAAATCTATTATGAGTTATCTTAAGCTATTAAGTCGACCTTTTCTCCGGTAAGTCGCTGCCCTATTTTCCAAGACGACACTCCTCTGACTCTCTGAACTGGTGTCTGGGTGCTTGACGTGATGTCGCTTTCAAGGCCGCGCTCTCGCCAGTAATTAATGTCGGACTCTGCTGTGAAGGTGGAGACGTGGTGGTGGTGTATTTGCAACAATAAAAAAATTAATTTGAAGGAGCAGCCGCTAGGATTTAGAAATGGCGGCCCGCCACTCCTAAATGAATGTAGAGGAAACACTGGCGTCTAAAACGTGGACGCTTCACGCACATCTTGAACCCGGCAGCACAGAAGATCAGCACAGTTTCGAGGTGGACGCTCGAGATTAGTGACCCAAAGTGAAGTACAGTCACACTCTGCCGTCCAGTAACTCATTAACAACCTGATTACTCGACATCTGGAAATCACCAGCAATCAAGTCAGTAAAAAGTCTTATGTAACTGACCGTCGAGGTGGACGTACAGTGTGAGAGACGGTGACATCGCCTCGTCTCACGGTGCCGGTTAGTTGTGTACACATTAACAGCTGGAGGCCGGTGGCGGCGTGCGATGGGTGTTAAGAGTTACATCAGCGTGTACAGTAAAGCGTTTTACAAGTGTAATTCTGGGAAAACAGACATCAGGGCAGGTGGGACAGAGATAAATAAAGGGGAAGTAAGAAGCAGGATGCCGGTAAGTATGCACTGCAGGCGATCGGCAGCCAGTCAGCGCTTATCAATGTGAGCATTGATAAGGGGCTGCAGGGGAAGTATTGGGAGAGGGAGGGGGGGTCAGCAAAGATGGAAGGGGTTATGTAACTTTAGCAGGAGATCCTGTGATTTTTTTTCTCACTGCAGGTTTAAATAAGAAGTAAAAGTATTACATTAGGATGCAGAATTTTCCTCTATCATTCTTTTTTGTTGAATCGTGTTTTTTGGGGGAGGATTGCTGTTTTTTTTGGAGGTCAAAAGTCCAAATAAAATATCAATTACACTGTGAGGGCTCTGACTTGTTTAAAATGTGATTCAATCCCAGCTCCCCACACCTATAGTTGTTTTAGTTATATTTGTTGAAAATGACCTCCACTTGTCCTGATTCATCATTCATGTGTCAGCATTGAAAGAAGGGACATCTCTGAAGCGTCACACGTCCACCAGCTTAACTTCCTCATGTCTTCATTTGACTTTCCTTCACTGTCTGTGCGGACACTGTTGTTCTGAACGAGGTGTGTTTGTGGGCTTGTGAGGTAACAGCATGACAGGCTGCAAACCTCTTCAACATCAACATGCAGACCCTCCCTCAAACACGCCGTCTGTGTTTGTCTTACCTCTGAGTTGTCCAGCAGCATCTGCCAACTGTCCTCCATGGCCAGGTTGGTCTCCTCCTCCTCCTCCTCCCAGGAGTCCTGGTGGAAGGAGAGCTGCCGCGGCACCTTGGGCAGCCCGAACAACGTGTAGGAGTGGAGTTTGCTCTGCAGCTGCTCCAGACGGTCCAGCTCCTGCCACGAGACACAGACCAATTAAAAAGCGCGCCTAATTAGTCTAAACAAGGTTAACGGAGACAGCTAGACGAGACGTGAAAGGAACTGTCCTCTTCTGTCCTTTGTGTGTGCATTTCTTGTTACAGCCAAACTGTAAGTAAAGATGAGTGCACGCATTAGCATATAAATCCTGTCTTTACTGGCGCCTTAATTCTTAAATCCAACAGTAGCTGCTATTCAGGCCTTTGTTCAGTGTGGCGGGCTTGATGTAGTTATGAAAATGAGCTCTGTGCATTGAGACCACTTTAACAATAGAAGACCAGGGTGTGGGGGTAAAAGCTACAGCGTGGAGGGGGAGGATGGACCAGCGGTCTGCGGTTCATGAACCTTTAGAGCTCTGCGCTCATTAATGGCGACAAATTGTACCACAGATTGAGGAGTAAAGTGATCAGTGAGCACACCCTCCAGTCCTTTTCAAAGTTTGGTGAAAAGAGAGACTGACAGCGGTTTCTCCCCACAGTGTGGAGGGTGCAAGAGGTCCAGGTCCCGGTGAAGGATCTCTGGCCCTGAAGGGGTTAAGGGCGACACTCAGGGTGAATAGAGATGAGCGGGGAAGTGACAGGTGACTGACAGATCCTGACTCTGTGTGACATCTGCTGCTGTGCAGAATGTGACCTCAGGAGGGAGCGTGTGTGTGTGTGGGCGTGTGTGTTTGCTTTATTGGAATGAAAGTTGATTATTGTTGAAAACCTTTGATACAGAAGTTGAAAGAAAGGTTGGACATTGTGGGATTTCACGTCTTTGTCGATTAGCTTCAGAGGTGGTAGAAGGCAGACGGTGTCGCCAGGCTAGCTGCTTCAAGCCTTTATGCTAAGCTAAGCTACAGAGACGAGAGGAGCGAACTCTGCTAAAAAGAGGTATTTTGGTTAGTTTTTAGAAGATGACGGAGAAAACACTGAATGGAACTGAGTGAGGCTTTTCTACTCTTTTCCAGAGCTGCATGTGAGCCAACAAGTCAGGAGACGTTGAAGGGAAATTACCTCACCAGGCCTCGGGGGATACGGCCTTTCCGACCCCCTCCCACTGCTGCTTGCTACTGTTTTGTTTGCTTTTTAATTTTTTCTCTTTTTTTTTTAATCTGAGACATGTCTGGGCTACAAACTTGCCTCCTACAAGTTCTAACCCCGAGCCAAGAGAAAGCGCACCACTCTCACGTGGTCGCCGCTGCCTGATCGGCGTTACCTTGCCGAAGGGTCCTGCTCCAGCGTTGGAGCTGAAGAAGCCGCTGAAGCGGCTGGCGGCGCGGTTCTTCCAGCTGTCGGGCCCGGCCCCGACGCTGGACAGAGAGCCGCCGATCTGTCCCAGAGCATCCGGGGTAGGAATGTTGGTCTCCCCCAAGAACTCGGTCATGTTCTTCCTCCGTCGCGCCTGACCCTGCGAGGCAGAGAGGAGAGACAAAGAGAAAACTTTACACAGCGTAAAACAAACAACAACATGGAAGAAGATGGACGGGCACGAGCGATTCTGTCACCGCGAGAGGAAGAACAAAAGTTTCCAGCCGGACGTATGGAAAGAGACAATGAAGGAAAGGGAGAAATATACAAGGACAGGATAAACAGGAAATCAGAGGGGAATTCTGTGCGAGGGATGACATCAGCGGGACCGTTACCGCCACCCCGATGATCAGACACAAACAGGAGAGGGAAGGAACGCCACTTCCTCGCAGCGAATGCTCATTACATCACAAGGAGCAGGCGGGAGGTTGTTCCATAAGGACAGGCGGCCCGGGTCTGGCTATTGTCCCCCCCCCCACCATTGTCAGCCTGTCAGCGGGCCCCGGCGAGCACCCTCGCTCACGCAATCTCTGTCCATTTTACGAGCAGCCAGCAGAGCAAACAAACAGGGGCCACCTCAGTATCTGAGGAAGCAGTTGTTTTTGCCGTTAAGAGTGAGGAATCTGCTGGTGGGGAGTCGGGCCAGAGTCAGGCCACTGACCCCCCCCCCACCCCCTTCAAACACAGTGACAAGGAACTCACATTCCAGGACACTGACACTGCTGCTGAAACTGACCGACCATTCCAACGAAATTCTTTTCCTGATCATCACCCCCTGCACGCACACACACAAACACACACAAAACACCTTTGCCCACAGCTGCTGGACTGTTCAGACACAAAGGTGTGCGTTTGGTTTCAGATGTTTCCCTCAAAGCCCCCAAAAACGTCCATCCATGCAGTGAATACAACATGAAATCTGTTACGGAGCTCTGCTGCTGTACTATTAACGCAGTAATAAAGAGCACTCCGCTGCAGCAGAGCCAGAGAATCGACCAATGACAGACAGTTCGGTTGGAGGTTTGGGTGTGTGATGCTCGTAGCTGCTAACGTAGCTTCAAGCAGCTAGTGTCTTTTTACCTCCACACCACTGCATTTTCAGCCCAGACTGAAGACTCATCAGCCTTCATGCAAAGCCACACGAGGCTTTACACAACCAAGGCCTGTGAATGTGTGTGTTTAATGCTCCCCTTCAGAGTCACACCTGATTTTTGTTGATTACTCAGGGCTCCTTTTCTTTAACTGACGGCCAATTTTGAGCAGAATACTGACTACAAACAAAATGCTTAAGTATCTTTAAGCCAAACAACCTGCAGAGTTTTATCAACTCCTCTCTTCCTTCATCTGAATGATGGTGGCCGGACAGAAAGAAGACTGTTACTGAGGAAAATAACTCGACAAAAACAGGAGCAGAGGCGGTCAAACTTTGAATAAATAAAGACAAACTGCATGAAGAAGCAGACAAAAAAGTGTTTAAAAAAAAAAGTCTTCTGTGGTTTTGCGTGCCGGCTAGGAGAAGTAAATAAGACTGCAGATAAAGACTTATCACAGTATATCAGTTTCTGGCATGTATATGTAACAAAATGAAACGTAAATATTATGAGGAGCTCTGCTCAAATTGTTCTGCATTGCACAGGTTCCCATTTTAGGAAGAATGTCCTCGGCCTTTGTGAAAGCACTTAACTGGAGTAAAAGCACACAAGTGGCCTGCACAGAGGGGCATGACAAGGCAGTAAATCTGAGTGGGGGGTCCTTCAGGTTTTCAAAGGGATTTTAGTCCTTTTATCGTTTTTAAACGATGACCACAGAGAAGAGGGACTTAACTGCAAAGAGACATGTTGGCTTTAAAACAAAAGACAGAGTGAAAGTGACAAATTTAGAGTCGCTTCAGCGAAAGAGAAACCAGCCCGGAGCCGTTCGGGGGCTTTTTAAGGGGGAAAATCTGGGCCAAGGACACAGGTGACAGGAAATGTTCAGTTTCCATGGACAAACAGGGAGTCTGGACCCTGAGCCGCTGACAGCACCGAGCGAAGTGAGACCCTGTTAGAGGCGGCGGCGCTCGCCGTACGAGGCTGATATTTATTCTGAGAAGACCAAAAAAAGCAGATATGTTGGAGATGTTTCCCCAGATCACCTGCAAGAGCCTGCCACTGAGAAATAAGCAGCTAGTTAACACGTTAAGGAAGCAAACATCTTGGAAATCACTTCAACATGAAACTGGTTTCTCAAAGACAAAGAGACGGCCGGGAAGTAGTAATTTAAAGGACACGGACAGAAGTTTCCCACCACATTAACAGTGCTCACCATTGAAGCCAGAGGCATGTCAAAAGTAACAAAAACCATCCTAATCCTCCAACTGGACTCATGGATCGCAGCTCATTCTGGAGCCAGCCGCTGCGCTCTCTCAACTTCTAGCCTCCTCTCTCCGTCTCCACAAACGCATCCACGCCGTCCGGACGCAAGACGCCGAATCAGTCCGCGAAGCCGAGCGACGACCGCAGCGCTGCCGCGTTATGCTCCCATCCAGAGAGCGCGGCGCCCAGCTTCACGCGGTCCTGAAACGTCCCGTTCCAGCAGACGGGGTCCGGGTTGCTCACCGAGCGTGGTGTCTGGGTGCCGCGTCCCGCCGTGCCCGACAGCAGCTTCTCTTTGAACCGGGACGTGTCTCTGTCCTGTCCTGCTGTCCAAACAGTCAGCGGTTGCATTTCATACAGACACTGGCCTGAAGTCATAGCAACCAGGAGGATCCTGCCTCATTGTGTTGGGCAGGAAAGAGGAGGCAGGACCCGGGCCGCCCAACCAAAAAAAAAAAAAAAAAAAGAGGGGAAGGCTGATCTGAATATTTGGAGGTGGAGTCAGAGTGACAGCTTGCAGGGAGCTCCCAAACACATCCTGGTGCCCTTTAGGTCAGTCAACAGGCTGCAGAAGCAGACATAAACTATCCCCTCACTTCCTCTAAACACACACCAGCCATCTTTTTACCAATTCATGCAAAATGACCTTTCATTCCTGCATCACAAGAATAAAACCAAGACAGTTACGGGGGGGGTGGGGTCGCGCTCCCATTTGAAGTCGCTCCACTATTCTCTCAAATCACGTTTTTCGCCTGGAGACCTTCAGACAATGCCACGCAGGCTGGTCAAAACAAGGAAAGAAAGTGGGCCGATAATGGCCAAACAGGAAATCCCCTTTGTTTACTCACACGTTTCAGCACATTTAATAGGCCGCTCATGTCCCGGCCGATAAGGCACACAAGGCACCTCCTCGAGGAGCAGCGCAAGCGTCTGGAAACTCTGCGGAGGTGAAGCTGTTTTGTTGACCGACAGGAAATGAATCGGCAACAAGTCGAGTAAAAACGAAAAACAATGACTGTCCAGTTTACGTCTGATGGACGTGGGCGGCACTGGGTGGTCAGTCATTGTTTTTCATTTTCACTCGACTAATGGCCGTCGTCTTGTCCTGACAGTGCACATTAATCATTCTGGTAACTGTTATCAGAGTTTGTTGTATTCCTGCATCTCATAATTCTGAAAAACTTGACTTCAGCTGAAGCGAACTGACCCTCATAGCAAACACTGAGCTGCTCCAGTCACGTCTGCCTGACTAATTATGTTTACAAGGTCTCCCTTGTGCCTCCTGTGTAAACCTGTCAGTCAGGACAGAGGGCAGCGAGATCCCGAGCTCTCTTTACAAAGCTGCTCGCTCTGGGAACTGTGGCTGGTGCGGTGGGTCTGGAGGGGGGCCAGTTAGGCTAACGATATCAAGCCTCGTGTCTCCTCACAGCCTTATCTTATCAAGGTGGTTTGTGGCGTTAACCTTGGCCTGGAAAGGAGAAAATCTTTAGAAGGGAAGGGATTGTATTAAAATAAGTGGTGACAAAGACAGAGCAGCAGAGCAAAGAGACCCCCCCCTTCTGTTTCTGCCCCCCGCTACTGCCTCTATGTTAGCCAACTGATAACAACTCCCCTTGATCAGGTTTGATTAATGGTGGGAAAACAGCGTGACCTTCCGGAAAGTCTGGACACACACACCAACACAGGCGCTCGCTCACACACTCACAACCAGGAAACAGAAACTAAAAGGAAGGCGGGTGGTCGACACATGCTGCACGTTTCAGGGCCTTTCAGTCCCGATAATCCAGACCTGATGACCGCCACGACAGTGACACAAGCTGAAGCTTTCAGCCGGGGGTGAGAGATGAGAGCTCCTGTTAATCAACCCCCCCCCCCCTCATGCAAAGCTAATATAATGAGACCCCAGCCGCCGTCACACTTCACTCAATACACAATCACATTTGAACACTGAGGCTCCAGCAGGTTTCAGCAAAACTGACTGTTTTCAATGATGTTCTTGCTGAACTGTGTCAGTATGCTCAGTCCAAACCCCAAATATATTCAGTTTACTATCATGAATGACAAACAAAAGCTCAAATATTCACATCTGATAAGCTAGAACCAAGAAATATTTTGGCAACTGGTGCAGATTCATTTTCTGTGGATGCATTAATCGACTCATAATCGCATCTGTAAAACACATTATTGGCGCTGCCAGCAGCACGAAGTGACTCCTTTTCACGGTACCATCAGTCTTAGAAATGCACAGACGTGGCAGCAAACGTCTCACCTGACAGTCACTTGGTGTTGCTTTCGTGTCAGCAGAAGGTGACTCAGGAATCTCTGAGTCCACATGCAGCAGGTCCCAGCTGTGCCAGGATGTGAGACGCCCAAAACGAACCATTTTCCACAGATGAAAGAAAAAAAAAAAAAAATCCCCCAAACCTCAGAAAACAAAAAGATCTGAGTAACCAAAAAAAGCACAGAGGTATTTCCAAAAAGTCAGGAAGAATCCATTTCCAGGAAATCACGACGCAGACAGCAGCGCAGAGCGGAGAGAAGCATCGCGGCTGCTCCTGAGCGCTGCAGGCCAACAGTCACTGACAACAATCACAAAGGTGTGTGTTCAACCTGCAGCAATCTCCTCCTTCAGGCATCAGGGCAACTTCTTTGTCTTTGCGGCACACACGCACACACACACACCTCCTACTCAGCACGAGGCTCCTCCCACACCATATGGGGAGTAAATAATAGGCTCCTAACACCTTATATAATTAGTTCAATAAGAGAGTGGCTGCCGAACGCATGAGTCAGCCTCAGCATCACAGACAGAGCGGACGAGCTGGATTCACACAGGAATGAGTCTAATTTTAGATCCAAACAGCAACAGACAGGAGCGAGTTTTGAGAGGTTCATGTCTGATAAACACAGATAAAACGTTCAGATAATCCAATTATGTCACTCAAAAGAAATATATGATAATATAATGTACTTTAGGTCTGCAACTAGACCCAGACATTCACTTTAAGTGATTCATTATCAGACGATAGTGAGTAAATGTCTCGTTTTGTCTGAACAAGGGTCCAAAACTCAAGATATTCACTTTAAAATGACATAAAACTGAGAAAAGAAGCTGAAATCAGAGAATATTTCACTTTTTTTGCTGACTAATCATTGCAGCTCTGATACTCTGATCTTCAGGCAGTTCTTACGGCAGGAATAAAATTACACTTCCTGCACGCTCGAAAGCAAACTGTAAATCTAAATATTATCCTCTAGTATTCAAGCCAAAGACCTTATCAACTCAGCCGCTGACACTTCTCACTCTATTAACAAACTGTGCTGGCGGCTGTGAAGAAGCGCCTCATGTTTCAGCTCAACTCTTCAGCTTCAGTGAGGCAGCGAAGGCCCGTGTGACCGCCGCTCATTCAACCATTGTCATTCAAAGCGACTCTGTGCTAATCGACAATTGTCCCCATTGTGAGCTAACAGAGAGAGAGGAGGTGGCTGCCGGACGTGAGGAACAGTCTCCACTCATTTCCATCCACAGCTGAGCTGCAGGTAAAAACACTGAGCTGAGCCAGTCTGAAACACAGCTCATAAATAACGACAATTGCTCCCGTCACCGTCTTCCGCCTTGCTGCGCAGAGTTCACCGAGTGCATTGTATGAGCCGAACCAGCCGCTTGAATACAGTATCATTGAAAACACGCTTTAATCCCTCCGCGGTGAAGAGAATGTGCTCTGTATTTGGTTCAGTGCGCAAACAGTGAGACGACGGGACACTCCTCTCACTGTCTCATGTGGGCTCGCTGCGTCATCGCAGCGTCTTTGGCCCTCAGGCATCTTCGGGGCTTTTGTCAGCTACAGTATTTTCCAGGAGTCTTTGTCTATTATGAAACAACATTATCTACCTCTGCTGTCTATGACATAACAAACTCTTCCACGCCTGAGGCAAAGCCGGGAGTCTCTGCCTCGACGGCGGAGGCTGCAACTCGTGTTTACCGTCACTATCCGTTCATTTGGTCTTCACAAAGTTTCTCACAATCGCAACATCCTAAACACCCGAGGTGACGACAACAGTCCAAAACACAAACGAAAGTGGAGAATGTTTGATTGAAAAAGGACAGACTGTCATTGGTATCAGTGTCTACATCGCACCTGAGTTTCAGGAGCAGAGCCGAAATAAAGCTTTTATGAATTAAAGCCAAAAACAAACTTCTCAAATTCTTAAAACTGTCAAAACAAGCAGCAAGTTTTCTTCTTAATTAAACAACTAATGATCATTTACATTACAGATCAATCAGTAAATAGTGGGACACGCTCACCACACACAACTGAGTGACGTCTTCAACTGTCCAATCAGAAGGTGGAAGCAGAAATTTCACCTCTTTTTCTCTCCATTCACTCACAGTGTTTGACATCTTTGCTTCGATTGATCGATGATCAAAACAGTCGCAGATTGATTTTCTGCCTGTTTTAATGTGAACCTTGAAGGAGTTGTTGCAGTAACACCAGTGAGGATACGATAACTGTGTTATTTTGAAAAAGAAGCCAAATTTCTCACACGTTAAACGTGTAAACACAAAGAGAAATCGGCAACACTTGGACGTAAACAGGAACTGTCTGATCAGAGAATAAAAAAACAAGGTTACATGTCTGATCAGCTTTCGGTGCGTTCAGGAACTCCATGTTTAAGACACATTTCAGTGCTGAGAGCACAGCAGGGTTCCCTGACGTGATGGAAGAGTGCATTATGGGAGGCCTGAGCCATGACACACAGATGGAGGACCCATTACTTGACATGAACTCCCTGGGAAAGTGAAAACCATCCAACTGCAAACTGGAATGTGATCCTGCTAGCTGTGATTTGCAATCACTGGCTGACATGATCGGATACGTGGTTACTATGTATTTAAGTAGCCTCAGAGGGAGAAAGTGGAGAGCGGCAGAGCGGCAGAGTGTTGCATTCAGTGTGCTGTGGCAACTGATGGTTGTGGGTTACATAAAAAGGGCCGAGTGGCAGCAAGGATCAATGTACTGTACGAGCTTACTGGAACTCCCAGGTGAGCCACTTATCTTTATGATGACTGTAAAAGTTGCAGTTTCTGTTCTCAGGAAAAGGAGAGACAAGCGAGCGCCTGCACTGTGTGAGTGTGTGTGTGTGTGTGTGTGTGGAAGTCCCTCAAAACTGCTGTGACGGTAAAAGCAACGTCAGTAATGTGCATAAGGTTTTGTTTTTGCTTTTTTCGACCTGTCGTCGTGTTGTTCCATCCGGAGCCCTGACCCTGGGGAAAAATGACTCCAACAGGCCAAACAGGTCAAACGAGTCACAGCGTCAGTGTGGACAGGAAGGGGATCCCGACCTTCGAAGGCAGTTTTAGTTTCCTGAAGTTTACTGACAGTGAAATGATCCTGCAGCAAAAACATGATTACAGGACGGATTTCATTCGCTCATCAATGTAAAACAGGGTTTGTTGATGGCACACTGAGCCACGCGGGGTAAAGCTGAACTAATTTTAGGTCTGTGTGAAAGGTGATTCGACACGCTGCTGATGTTAAGTGTGTGAAACTTGCATTATTTGCTGATGGGGCAATAAGTGTGAGGCGCAGGCGGGAACTATCAGAGAGGCTGGAATGCGTCTTCCACCAATCAGAGCGCTTGGCCGAGGCTCCCTGTTGTAAAATAATCAATCTGGATCATAAGGGCTCTCTGCAACGCATCACAATCCTGCCAGAGCCTATAAAACGTAACATGCATGCCATCGTAAATTTGGAAATACCTCACTGAGACAAAAGAGTAACTCTGGACAGAAAAGGACAGGACTTGGCTGCGTGTCCTCCGAGGCCTGGCACAAGCCGCTGCCATGCCGGGCCACGAATCCGGTCACCAGGCAAACATCTGAACTCCTTCGAGCGGAGCGCTTGATTCCATAAAAAGCAGGCACACATGCGTTTTATGGTGCGTGCCAAAGCTGCTGCCATAGAAACTCAAAGACTGCACTCAGTGCCCACATGTCCAAGGAGAGCCTTTGTCCTCCAAACAGCGTTCATAAAACACGGGCTGACACCCAAAACAGATCACAAGGTTTCTGCTGCAGAGTCTCTACAAGACGGAAGTATCCATAGACTTCAATGAGCTCTGGTTCTGTGGCGAGAGACTCTTATTTGGGTCAAAGAGGGAAATAATTCATGAGTCATTCTTCCCGAACAGTTCAAAGACAGAGAAATGAGAGATGGAGGGCTGCAGATTATTTCCATCATCTATTACTCTGCTGAGTATTTCTCAGTTTAACAAATTAATTCTAAAATATCAGAAAATAGAGTTAATTTCCAAGAGCTCGAGTTGACATTTTCATACTGAATACGCAAATATATTAGTAGTTTACTGATGCATTTACTATCATAACACAGATTTTCAATCAGTGAATTTCTCCTCAGACGTGTTTTCACGTATGATGACGTCAGATATGTTTTATTTCACAAAAAATGTCAAAGACCTTTTGAAAAACTCCTAAAATGGCATCACTTCTTCTCCCTCACTGAGGCGGCTCACTGTGTTGTTGTCAGACACACAAACAGATGCACCAGCTTCCATCTGAGTATCAGGAGCAGGACGTTGCTGCCCCCGTGAGGAGGGCGCCACAGCTGATTTCATCCCTCTCATCACTCTCCACACGCTCACAGCCTGTAACACCGACATGTCTCTACCTGCAGCGTGGGCACGTTGAAATTCTCTGGCAGAATTCCTTGAGGGGAATTACGCTGTCTGATGGCCCAAACTGAATGAATTACGGCGCTTCAGCGCGCTGAGATACGACTGCATGACTAAAACTCCACTTTCCTCAGCAACCTGCAGTGTTTATGTCTCCGCTCGATGACTAATGGAAGTGACTGATTGCTGCAGATGGCATTAAAACGCTTTAACCGAGCCACTACCTGCTGCCCTGCCCAAAGCCGTGATGACATCAAGTCTGTTTACAGCGTGTGCACACACACACACACACAATCAAACTCACCTGAACGTGGGTCTAGACTTGCCTCAAGGGTGTCTAACAACCAATGACTTGTTTCAAGCAGCAGGACAGCTCACGAGCTAACAGCTTAAACCTGAGTGAACACCAAACCCCCAAAAATGAGGCGGCACAGCTCAGTTTATCACAAAGAGACAAAGAGAGACGCTTTAGGTCTGATTCCTTCTGATGAGGCATTTTTCTCACTTTAGCTGCTTTTAACAAAAGTATCAATAGTGCTCCTGGTATCAGAGATCCAGGCCCTGCTATTACTCCGTATCAAATCAGTAGTAATAATACTTTGGGGATGGAGCCGCCCACCCCGTGTCCGTGTCCTTCCAAACAGGAAATGCTTCTACAGGACACGCTGACGACAGCATCAGTATGATTCAAGTTTGAGCAACATGTTAAAGATCTGGCAATAAGTGACAAACCATCTGTTGATGTAAATATGAATGCGCTCTGCTGGACTGGATGTTGGTAAAGCAGCACTTTGTTCAGCTGCTCTTCGGTGTCATTGCCGTCACGCAGAGGAAGCGACTTCAGTCCCTCATTTTTACATCATATTGTTCATAAAATATTCAACTGCTGAGCTCATAAACCTGAGCTGCTCTGTAGCTGTTATAAATATTGTGTTGTTGTAAAGATCTTTGGGTTTTAGAGTGGCGGTCAGACAAAACAGGGAACTGACTGTTTGCCAATCCTCTTCCTCCATCACAGCTTAGAAACCAAAACAGACCTTTGTTCAGAAAAGGCCCGATCCATGACGAGCACATCCACTGTGTAGTATTCCCCCGCGTGTGGAGGTCGATCCTGCATGTTCTCATAACGTAAAACCAATAACGTAATTGCTTCTGTTCTGCTCTTCACTGGATTTGGGGAAGTTTTCACTGCAGCAACCCAGACCAACGTTAGCCAAGATGGCATTATGTGTCTCAAATACGTCGGCCCTCAAACTGAAAAGCTTTTCTCTAGTGATGTTAAAAGTGAAAACATCCCGTGAAAACAGTCTGATTTTACATTTTTCCCCCTGTAGGACGAACTAGCTCAACACAGAAACAATGCTGCGCCTTGATTTTCATGTCATTCCACTGTTTGCTTGGGACATATTAGCTTTAGCTTCAGGCATGTTAGCTTCAGTGTCAGTTTTGTTTAGCACAACAGGATGCAAGTAGCCATAAACTGCATATTTATGACCCCTTTACGTTGGTTTTGTTTAAAAACGAGTCAGCATTTCCAACCATGTCTTTGAACTGAATGGTAGCTTTATTAGCTAGCTAGCTACGGCGGGAGAAATTTGCTAGCAACAGCGATTACAACCGGCAAAACCGACAGTCACCAGCTAGAAAAGAGAAGAGAAGTGTGCTTTTGTTTGAAACCGAGGGCCCATTTCAGATGATAAACCTGCTGCTGTGATCATTAGAAACTCAAATGTGCTAAATGAGGAGGGAAAGCTAACACAAATAGCAACAGAAACTAAGCTAACTAAGTCCCATCTTTCACTATTTATTAGAATGTTAGCTTTAGCTTCAGGCATGTTAGCTTCAGTGTCAGTTTTGTTTAGCACAACAGGATGCAAGTAGCTATAAACTGCATATTTAAGACCCCTTTACTTTGGTTTTGTTTAAAAATGAGTCAGCTGGAGACAGCATTTCCAACCATATCTTTGAACTGAATGGTAGCTTCATTAGCTAGCTAGCTAGCTACGGTGGAATAAATCTACTAGCAACAGCGATCACAACCGTATCCAAAGTGTGCTTTTGTTTGAAACCGAGGGCCCATTTCAGGGGGTAAATCTGCTGCTGTTATCATCAGAAACTCAAATGCCTTGAATGAGAAGGGAAAGCTGACACAAATAGCAACAGAAACTAAGGAACATCTTTCACTATTTAGTAGAGTATCATGTATATCATAGCAAACAGCTTTGTCATCTTTAAGAGCCGGACCTCCGGGCCCATGTCACTGCAGTCCACAGTGTGCCAAAACATGAACCTGATGACTGTCTGCCCTATTTCCATGCTCCATGTTTGGCAGCCAAGTGGATCAGGATCCTGCAGGCCTCCGTCAGCCCCTCACCATCACTCATCAGTAACAAAACAAGCTGCAGGAAGTGCTGAAGCGGCACAGAGTGTTCCTGAGTGAACTCATCATCGCACTGTATGAGACTGAGGGGACGGGTCGGCAGCACCGAGCGGGCCGGCGGGCACATGGTGCACACAGAGAACAACACGCCGCTGGCAGGAGACCCCAATCGGAAATCCAAAAATACATTCCCAGGTTTGTGCTGGGCAGACAAAGATAAAGCAATATGATGAGGTCATGATGGGATTACCATGAGATACTACACTGTCTCAAGGCATGATGGGAGTGTAGGAAGAGGAGGTGAAGTTATGGAAAACAGTGAAGGGTGTGGCGAAGCAGTGCGAGTCACTGGGTGTGTCCGTGTCTGTGTTTGTTTTAAAGGGGTGGCGTATTTTGGTTTGATGAGCCTGACAGACAGTTTGGTTTGTTTTGAACTGGAGTGTCAGACGAAATGCAGCCTCTGTCGAACGATCCGACGACGATGATGCAACTCACCAACAGATCCACGCTTTCTCGGCGGCCCAGAGATCCATGCTCCACCCTCTCGCTGCCTGGGGTGAGGATGTAGGGGCTCTGACCCGCAGACGGCTTCATGTTGGGCAGGCTGAGCGAGCGCAGGTCCTTCACACCCTGCTCCACCTTCAGCTCGTCGCCTTGCCGTGCTGAATGGAAAAAAAAAAGAGGCGGTAAAGAAGTGAAAACCTGCACAGAGCTCACATCATTACGTTTGTTTGTTTGTTTTCCAGTGCAGGAGCCACTACGGTCCACGCTGGAGTGGGTCACGTAAAGTTCACTTTTTTTTTTTTTTTTTAGATCTTGAGTCATTTTGAAGTGAGCACCACACCCAAAGTATTGCGCTCATTGTTTTTTCTTGAAGTTAAATCCTTTAACAGGCTCTTGTAAACACTGTGGAAGGATAATACCAACCAAAGCAGGACAATCATGGTCTTAAATTAAACCTGTTGTGGCCTCTCCGGGGCTGCTGAAACAAGTTGTGGACACAACGCTGACATATGACCAACTTCATGGTGAGCTTGTTCTTAAACAATTGTCCAATTACACATCCAGCAGATACAATATCATCCATCCTGAGCTGTGTGAGAGTGTTTGTGGGCACCAGGTGAATTTGAGGCCAATGTCTAGTCTCTTTAAGCTCTGATTTTGGTCTCCTGGGGGAATTATCTGGGTCTTTGGTGCAAAATGCTCCTCAGCTAGTCGCTAACTTTGTCTGTCTGTGGTTTGCTGCTGAATAAGTAGCATACAGTCATTTTCTGCCTGCTGCAGCTGAAAATGACGCGATGAGGGCGGTGAGAGTGGATCAAAACATTAAGTTAAGGGTTGAAAAACCAAAAAAAGGTGAAAAGACGCTGAAAGGCTTCATGTAGCTGAGGGGCCTCATCAGTGCAAACAAGGCTGTTCACATTCAGTCATTATTAATCTAAAAATACTGATTACAGCTCTAGAGATTTGATGGAAAGTTAACAAACAGCTGTGGACTGTTAGCCCTCGACCTCTGTGTTTCAGACTGTATGTAACTCCAAACCGTGGTCGAGCGGTGCGAGTCGGGATGGTGACGCTTTCAAAAGAATAGCAATCAGTCATGGCATAGGATCTCTTTTATGGAAGGCTTAAATAGGCCTTTGATCCAGAGGCTGCAGCAAGTGTAACAGCAGCGACGGCAGCGAGGAGGCACCATTCCCAGTTTCCACTGAGGCATCGAGGGAAAGGGCGCTGGCAGAGTCATCGTGATGCCGCTGCGTTATTAAGACTCATGGGAAACTTAACAACACTTCTGGACCAAGACGTTTTTCCTTTGCAGTTTAGATGACTTTTAAGGATGCAGTCCATCCTTCTTCCTCTCCGTCAGAAACGTGGTGTAAGAGGAAACTGGCCTGCCTCATCAGCGCAGCTCAGTCATTGTTAGAGGAGCACAGATGAGAATAGTGTGACGTCTGAGATGCAGCATGACTGCACAGCACAAACCGAAAGGCTTCCCACTGTCTGTGAGCCATCAACGCTTTCCACTGCTGCCACCAGAATTCAATCATACCAGCAGCGATGTTAGAAATCTCTCAGTTCCATTTCAACTGTTATACGTCGCCGATGGATTCATGACACGAAATATATTTGATGTGGGATGCTGAGGGATATTTACTGCATCTGCCAAATCAACGCCAAGAATGCAAAAGTTCCCGTGATTTCTGCTTCGACTGAAAATGCAAACGAGCTCAGCTGCAGTTGATCTGATTAGCATAACGTGCAGCCTAATGAGATCTGATGCTGGGCTTTTTTGGCACATCAAAGTGATGGAGTACAAAAGAAAGTGTTTTCTGCTGCTGCACCCGACACGCTGCTTATACAAGCTGCACTTTTGGAAGTGCAGGTGGGGAATATGTTCTGCTAAAGGAGGGCTGTATGTGGTGTGTGCACCCTTGATCCGGCCTGACATTTACCCTCAAAGTCTGTCTAATAAAGCATTTGACATCAGATGTTAGATTTTAGACATAAGTTCGTCTGTGGCGGTGGTCAGTCTGCAGCGATAGGAACGCCTTTTACCTTTGACTTTGAGGTAGTGTCCTCCAAAACGATAGGCCTCGAAGTTGAGGGACAGCGGCGTGTTGGACTGATCCAGGAACAGGTCGACCCGGGACAGCTCGATGCCGTTCCTCTCAAACACTGGAGCTAGCACCTCTCTGGTGACACACAAATGAACAAGAAGCTGTTAATTAAGGCTCAAACTCTCGCAGCGCACGCTGTGAGGCCGCCCGTCCTCTTCTTACCTCAGGGTTTTCTTTTTCATTGCAGGTACAATTTCTGTGTTTATGTCCACGTTGAGATCAAACTTTAGGCTGAAGCACTCCTTGCTGGGGTCCTGCAGGGAGAACACACACACACTGTCAGTTTACTCAGGTGGGGCTGCAGCTCTGCCGGCCCACCCCGGGCTCCTGCTGTATGTGAGCTCTCAGCAGATCCACAGGGGGGCTCCTTCTCACTGCGCTGCCTGACTCAAAGAGCAGCCTGGGAGATGCCATTATGCTATACCACCGCTGCAGAGAATAATGGCGGCTGCTTTTGAATTGCACAACTCTCTGCTTGTACCAAACACACACAGATAAGTGACAAATGACAAATAGGGTTTATTTCACCAAATAATCTTGTAAAGTCTTTCAGATGAAGAAGATGTGGCCTCCTTCCAGGAACACGTTGGGGGGCATGTTTATATGTGTCTGCCTGATAACTTACATCAGTGTGTCGTCTCCGTGGCTTCTTTTTCACCAACTTCATCCCCCCTGTTTTACGCTCCCTGCAAAACAGTTAGACACACGTTACCACACCTTCATATATCAGTTCTTCAAAAGGACACGAGGAACGTCCTGTTCAACGTGAAACCTGTCAGGAGACACACATTTCATGGCTGTAATTCATCCTCCAGTCTTAAAAGACGAGAGCTCTGCTGACAGGCAGGAATACATGAACACTGGTGTGATGTAACAGAGGGTTACCGACCCGCGGTCATTGCTCCCCTCATCCTCTTCCTCTAGGTCGGAGGGGGGGCTGGTGCGCGGGGGACAGGAGCGTGTGGACACGTTCCGAGCCAGGATGGAGGCTAAAGAAAACACAGCAGTCATTCCTTCTGTTGGATCACAACTAAAGCAACTTTTAGTATCAGGCTTTAAACGGTCGGTTCACCCAAATGAAAACGAAGCAGATTTTCTCCCCTGACTCTTGTGGCAAGCACTCAAGCTGATAGTTTTGCTTCAATTTGTCGAGGTTTTGATGTAATGTTGTCTGAGATTTCCCTCCTTTGGGATTTGTCATTATTATCTCTGATGTCCATCATGACAATACGTCCATAAATCTGTATGTAATCATAGAAAAAAGATGGTCCTTATAACTGCAGAACTAATCCAGTGATAGTCGTCCGTACATCTAGGATTATGCTGCTAACAGGAACTGCTACTGGACAACAAAGAAAGACAGGACTCAAGTTGTAGCCTGGGTCCCACAATGTCAGACTTTACAAAATTCAATTTACCTGCATCGTGTTGATGTGGAGGCTGAACCTCAGGGACGGCTTCAGCAAAAAAAAATCTAAATACTCTTGTTTTGCATTATTCCCAATGAGTTTCTGCCGGTTGCAAAAAAAACAATTGACCAAGCAGAGCTGTACAGGCAGGATACGAAACGCTGGCGTCATCTTCCTGCCGCAGCTTGCTTTCTGCATGGCTACACGCATGAAAAAGAGCCAAAAAAATGGCCACAAGCAGAGATGAGACTGACACAGCTGCACAGGTTGTAACAGCTCCTAAACAGTAAAATTTAATTGCTCCTTGTAATCGCTAGTTCAGCTTCCATGCCGACTCCAAATGACATCAACAGGATGGATTTGTCACCCGCTACTGATGCAAGATATTAACCAACATTAACACAAAGCTAGGCTGAATGGATGAAATGAAATGAGAGTCTGATTATCAGGATGAAAGATTGGAGGGAAAATGAGTTTATCGTTATTTGAATGAACCAACCCTTTAATAAAGTCACAGTGAAAATCAGAAAAATGTCCTTATGAAGAGAACAACTTAACACAGTGTCCTTTATTTACACAGTAATGAGGCAACGGGTATGACGCCACTGTCGGAGAGACAATACCAAATAAAGAAATACTGCAAGCCCACCTTGAGGTTGTAAGTCAAATCGGGGGTGCCGGTCAAAGTGCATGTTGTCTGTGTTCTCTGAATGGCAGCGTGAGTCACATGACTCACACAGGTGAAGGGGGTTTTTGTTATTCAGGTCGAGGCAGTCTGGGTGGTGGCAAACCTGAGAGCGCAAACAGAGAGAGACAGAGACGGAGGGGAAAAGGGGACAAGAGAGAGTCAGAAGTGCCAAGTACACAAGGCATTAAAATGCAAAAACATTTTTAAAGACTGGGCCAAAGTGGAACGGGTAAAACAGTCACACACATTTCGAATAAACAGCTCCCTGCCTGACTATTGTTTCTGCCACAATTAAGTGACCGCAGAGGCTGCCACGGGCATTCCTGAGGTCTGCTGACTCCCACCTTCCCACCATCTGTCCCCCTCTGTGGGACGACAACTAATTGTCTTAAAGTTAGCTTTTCACCTCGTGTGCTGATCTGGGACCAGCTTGCACTTACATAAGCCAAACTCGTATCCCGAGAGGTGAGACAATGAAACCGACCGCAGGTCAGCGACTGGGAGGCTTCCAGGCCGCAGAGCTCCGAAAGCTCCGCAGCCGAGGCGACGGGCGGCAGAAGGCTGCAGGATTAAGCCTCGGCCCAGACAGATCCGCGCCCCCCGCCCCACCCCGGCTATTCTTTCCCTCACCTCAGCAGTGGCCCGGTGGCACCGGGGGGCTCTTCTACATCTCCTCACTCCACCCTGCGTCCCCTGCTCGCCATCACCCACACCCAGCTCAGGAAGCGAGGATGTATGGGGAGATACAATAGAGGTCCTGCTAATGTACTTCCTGCCATTGTTTCCATGTACTCCAGAGGAGCAGTGTGTCTGTGCATGTGAGCGTGAGTAAATTTGTCTGTGTGCACGACGGGGATTTGAAAGCAAGATAGGGAATGTAGTTTTCATGTCAACACAACAACTAAAAGATGCATAAGAGGTAGAGGGGAGGTGTCATCCCCTGAGCAAACAGTGTTCTACAGGCCTGTCTTGGGTGACTGTGTGCACTGCCACACGCTCTAGCTCAACATGACAGCTGAAGTACAATCAAGTAACTCAGATTTCAATAGAAAAGACTCCTCTGCCCTCCTCTGGTACTCTACCGTCATATTCTGTAGGCTGGAGCAGGAGTCCTCCTCACTCCTGTTATTCGGCTCCGTATCCATGCCAGCGGGCACCCAGGACCCCAGTAAACATCCAACTGGCCACCTCGATGGCTTGCTAATTCACTCTGCACCGTGCCCCTGTCAAGCCACACTGATGAGCTGCCTTATTAATCCACTCCTCTCAATGTCTAGCCAGGTATAATCACAGATTTTAAGAAGCGAGTCGCAGGGCTGCAGGAGGACAGAAGGAGGTAGGGGAGGAGGGAGGGATATGGTTATGGGAGGGTGAGGAGTCCCAGTGAAGATATAAACCCAAGGCAGGAAGGAAGAAAAAAAAAAGGTCCATCCAGAAGCTTTTCAGAAGTACAAAGCCTCCCTAATCTTGCAGCCTAATTGGTGCCTGTGCTCTGTCAAAGCCATCTGACGGTCCTGCAGAGATTAAACAGCACCGCTCTGAGCTCCGCTAGCCAGGGTCTTCTCCTCTTTTTCCTCTCGCTCCCTTTCTTCTCTGGCCTCTGCCACCACCAGCACCGACTCCTCCCTTCCCCTCATACGCCCAGGGTCACTATACCCAAGCAGAGCCCCCAACCAGAGAGAGGTTTTAAATAGAAAGAGACTGAGACAAGAATCAGTGAGGCTTCCAGAATGGCTTTGTTTACAGTGGGGCACACGTGACGCTCTCCTCCAACAACTCCATTAAAGGACTCTAGTTTATGACAACTGGGTCTTATTTTCATAGTTTTAGCTCATTTCTATCAGTTATGATAACACTGTACTTAAGTAATTGCTGAGATCTGGGAGTGGGAATGGTTTTGACACCACTAGAACAAAGCACGACATACAAGCAGTCAGAGCATTCCAGGGTTATTATTACTACCAGATCTATGAAAATAAGATCCAAGCTGTAATAAAAACCAGCATTAACCTTTAAAACAGCTAAAAACAATATTTTTACGGAGCGTTTTAGCGTCTTTCAGCTCATCGTTTTGGATTTCCATACAATTCTCCTGGTTTGGTTCACTCTCACCGCCGTCATAACGTGGTCTTAGGCTGCAGCTGACAGCTGGTTTTAATGCTCTAAGCCGCTGAACATATCGGACTTATTGATCAGAAGGACACACACATGACTTCAAATGAATGCTAATGTTTCTCCATGTCTGCTGGATGTGTAAATAGGCAACTGTTTGTTGTTAAGTTCAACATATCAGCTTAAAAGGATATAACATGCCAGTGTAGAGGCTTACAGCATGTTTTTGTTGCCATCAAGTAGCAGTAGCATGCTAACAATGACAATGCAAACTGGCATAATGCTGACAGATTAGTGTTGGCTAATTAGCACAAACCACAAAGTAGAGCAGAGGCTGATGGGAATAACATTAACTTTAAAGGTATTTGGTTGTAAACTACTGGACAACCTCAATTCTGACTGAAAGATGGCGCTAAAGGAAAAGTTAGGCGATCACAACAGTCAGTAGATTCATCCTCCTGGGGCCATGAATGCCTGAATCCCGTGAATCGCTGAGATATTTCAGTCTGGAACAAGTTTAGCGTTCTATCTTTTTTTTTTAAACAAACTGAGATCCTGTTCAGTCCTGCGCTCGCTGTGAGGTGACTGCGGTCTGTTCAGGTTAAGACATTTCTCAACCGCTGCAGCTGATGACGTCCAACGTGTTGCAGGTACAGAGGAGCGAAGTGTCTCACCTCTGACTGAGTCACTGACCTCAACTTGCCGCTTGACGGCCGCGCCGCCACGGAGACGGCTTCGTGGCAGAAGCAAACAAGTCGCAGGGCTCTGTTACAACATCGCCCGCTTATGCTTCCCTGAAGTCAACGTCAGCGCACGGGCGCATTTTCGTGCTGTAGAGTCAAATGTCCCATCGCACGGAGGTGGCATGTTCTCCACGAGGTGTGGAGACGGACAGCCGGGCCAGAGAAATACGAGCGAATCGGGCGCCGTGTCCAGACGGCAGTCCAGAAAGGTAGGCCTGAATCGCTGTAAAGTCAGGTCGTCCACATTCCTGCTGCAGCTAAAGCAGCTGAAAATATCTGACGGCTCGGCCAAGACAAACGAGTGCATCATAGAATGAAGGGGAGGCTCTGAGAGCGGAACAAAAAGCACCAAAGACTCCACCGAGCCGAGAAAAGCTTGTAATCTTACATTCCTGACAGATACCTGAAGATATACACCTAAAATAACCGGGCTTGAGCTCAGGATGCGTGCAACAGGGATTTTTGCAATACTGAACATTCCTATCAATGAGAGGGATGATTGATACGAGGACGAGCTGACTTTCATTATCCACCCGTTTCTGGCTCTGGATCAGATTTCCCAGCACAGCGAGGAGGAGGAGGAGGAGGAGGAGGAGGAGGAGGAGGAGGAGGAGGAG
>JBBMOE010000025.1:3131458-3144253 GCA_037975065.1 Chaetodon trifasciatus
GAGGAGGAGGAGGAGGAGGAGGAGGAGGAGGAGAGCCAGGGCCTGTTTTTTTTTTTACTGCGGCTGTTATGCAACAAGACTGCCTGCCTGTCTGCATGCCTGTTCCCTATTAACCGACTCACCCTCGCTCTGGTACCATACAGTCTTTACGCCTCGCACACATATGGGTTTACTCAAACAGAGGCACTGTGTGTGTCGTGTGTGTGTGTGTTACCCATGCACACATGCTGCGTGTGTTCATCAAAGGACCTGAAGTGGTAAATGCTGGTGAGTATTCATTCAGTAACAGACATCAGTTTTGTCATGTGAAACGACACCTGTCAATGGCAGATTTGATCAGGTGTAGCTAGCTAGCTCATTAATGCTAACTCAGCGACATGGCTGACGTACATGCTAACAGGCTGAAGCTAAAGCGACAGGTCCCAGGCAGGAAGTCGGCATCCTCACCAGCTACTGCAGCCACAACAAACATGAAGCAACACCGTGTTTGTATTTCACTGCAGAGCGTGTTAGCACTCGTACTACAGCACAGCAGTATAAATAAAAACACAATTAATTGTTGCATTCTAACATCATTTGTTTGGATGCTTTCTGTGGAAAACCACATCGGGATGGGCAAGATTTATACTTCACTGTTTGGATTTTTAATTAGTATATTTCACTTAAATAAGAGAAAAGCATTTGAGGACTAAAGGATGCGCTGTAAAACCGTCCGGATAACGAGTTTGGCTGCAGTCGCTGGAGTGTAAACCTCCAAAATCAAATACAGAGCGGCACAGAGCGGCTGACGTTAGCCTGAACGCTGAGCAGAGCTTCTTCTAACATAACCTGCACCTCCAGCCTGTGGAGGCAAAGCTACGTTACTACAGCAGGCAGTGAGCTAGTTAGCCTGGCATGCAAACAGCTGAAGCCTTCATGAGAGCTTTTAAACACTGTTTACTGCACTTCGTCACACTTTTGCTCTTGTGGTATGAGTTTTGCAAAGGCCAAAAAAAAAACCCCCATCACCCTCCGAACTCTTCATACGTATCAATACTGCCGTGACTTGAACAGGTGAGCCGTGCCGTGCCACAGCTGCTAATCTGTGATAGGACAAACACTGTTCACGGAAGGGATTTAGCCAATTAGCGAGCTAACAGCTCAGTCAGTTTACTTAAATCACTTTATTTGTGGCTTCTTTCAGTGTCACAGCTTTCCCAGACGTTACCGACAGCAAAGACAAAAACTCCGACCTGGAATAACCTCCTGAAAGAGCATTTCATATCCCGTGTATCAGACTCAGGATCAGTTTGTGTGACTCACTGGCTTGTTTGATAGTATTTGGATGTCAGATTACAAACTGTGCGCCTGTGCAGGGCATTTCATAATGTCATCCTCCTCTTCACAGTGACACATCAGAGGAAGAGGAGGGGTTTTTTCCCAGATTACACACTGCAGACATTTAGGAGAAACGGCCTCATTTATGCAGTGATATCACCTTCATATTTATACTGCAACACAGCGGAAGTCCATTATGGAACATCTGCATTTCTCTCCTGCTAATAAACATGCAAATTGCAGGTGTGCTGACTCCAAATATTCATTAACTCTGCAGTGAACGGCATCAACAACACTGGTCACATCTCCATTATCTGCTCTCCCCCGGCTCTGTCGCATACAGCAGAGTATTATGCAAATAATCTCGACATGAAATCAGACACTGCCCAAACGTCCATCTGACAGCACTCCCGGTTTGAGCGTTTGCCACAGAAACAACAAACTCAGGAACAAACACGCTCGCAGGAAACACTGTAACTCCTTTTTGTGAGGCAGACTATGCATTCCAGTGAAAGGTATGTTTCAACATGCAGAAAAGTTTGCCCAGAACAATATTACCTCCTCATTTTCCAGTCGGACAAGTGGAAACAGTCCCTTTTTTCATCTGAATACGACTGAAACTGGCGAGTGGAAATTCTTTTACAGGCTGTATTTTGAAAGAAATCTGAAGCAAAAACTGTTTTTAGCTCTTTATTTTTAGCTGTTTTTTCGATAAACTTCAGCTGAAACGCGTCTGACCCCAACCCCCCGCGGCCCAGTCAAATATTTACATGACACCCAAATGACACATGCCACTGTCACAGTGTCGTCACTGAGGAAAACAGCACACTCGAGCTGCCCTTCAGGAAAGAAACGCCACTAAATCCTCTTAGAAGTGAAGAACTAAACACAGCCGAGCCCGACTCGCTCGGCCCAGGGTGATCAATACGAGCTCATGAGAAAAGCACCACTCACCAGCAGCTGGTCCCTCTCTGCCTTAACAAAGTCAAGTGTACTGACTGCTGTCTCAGGCACTGCTGGCTGGACTATGACGCAACCAGCCTTCCTATCCATAGCTTCAGGGCAGGGGAAGAGAGAGAGAGATAGACAGGAGGGCGGTGAACAAGACCAAAAAAGGAGGAAGAGAGGGGGAAAAAAAAAAAGAACAGGGTATTCCAAGTTAAATTAGAGCTGTGATTTGGACACAAGCGGCTCCAAATATGACATGGAAATTGATTATTTGGAGCCTTTTCCAATTTGGTATAAAGGAATATGGAAAGGAGAGAAGGCCGGTGGGTGCCAGGGGGTGCACTGGTCTGCTGATATGAGAAGCAGATGTGAAATATGCAGACACAGCAGGAAAAACAGATTTAAAGTGCTGGTCTGTACAGATGTGACTGCGCTACCTTCACCGCCTCACACAGACGGAGAGAAACAGGTTGTTTCACAAAGGGAAGGTCAGCCGGCGAGGATTTGTCCTAAAGGTCGACCGTGTGGCTCAGAGGCGCAGCAATTAGGCAATTAGCTGATCAGTCGACGGGCAGATGATTAATCCATCAACCGTCATCTGACAGTTTCTCAAATGGGAGAATTTCCTGCTTTTCAGCGTCTTGTAATCAAGGCAGTATCTCTGAGTTTAGGAGTTTGTTTTACAAAATGAGACGTTTTTCACTGTTTCCTGATGCTTTAAAGACTAATCGATTGAGAGAATAATCAGCAGGTCATTCAGTGATGAACACTGTTGTGATCCTACTTCTTGCTCTAATAGAGAACGAATGAAGACCACAACAACGCAGCACTAAAGCTGAGGGTTTCTAACACAAACACTCTGATAAGTTTGTTAAGAAAAGCGTCGTCACAACACGAAGATGACTTTCACATTATATTTACTCACCATAGAAAAACTCCACTTCCCAGGAAAGGAAACCTCTTTGAGTTTCAGAGGAAGAGCCAATCAATATCTCCAAAGTCCAACAGACAGCAGGTGGTGAAAGTTTTAGTCCCAAACTGAATCGAACACGCTCTGGAGTCCCTCAGATGAGTGTGTGTGTGTGTGTGTGTGTGTGTCAGTGCGTTAAAAATAATCCCGATCTTCAGGCTGAAAACACCGGACCAAGTAAATCTGACAGACAGGTGGGATCGAAAGAAGGTGACAGAGCTGAGAAGCTGCCTGTGTTTACTACAGCAGTCTACTGGGAAGACACACGACACACACACACTCACAGAAAGTCAACCCCGCCCACCTTCTCCAGCGCACCCCCACAAGCTCACACACATCCTGGCTGACTCATGCGTACTCCCACTGAAACTGATCCGCTCTTCTCCGGAGAATTAGCAAAGTTTTCCATCTGACGAGATGTTTCAGATGATCCGCCAGAAGCTCGAACTCAGCGAGCGACAGTCACCGTTTTTCTGATCCGACTCCCCCGTTCACTACTTCATCTGAACTTTGACCCTGAGGTGACGGGAGGTTAAGAGAGGAAGTTCACTCAGCGGCACGCAAACGCCAAAACTCAGACAACATCACCGCACACACATTTCTGAGACCACCTTCAGTCTGCTCAGATCAACCAAAAACACTCTTATCTCATCCAAATCCACTCATTTTGCATGTCCAAGTCAATTAACGTCACCACAGCTCCTCAGGCAAAGAGCCGTTGTGTAATGTCTTGTGTGGCTTTGTCTCCGCCAGAAAAACAACCCCGATGACATCGCAGTGACCCAGTGTCACCTGCAACGATTGGCTGATTAATCGATTAGTCAATCGAAACATTACTAATCTGCCAATTAATCACGACTGATTAATCACCGGTTTTTAAAGCCAAAATGCCAAATATTTACTGGTTCCAGCCCCGCAAATATGAGGGTTTGCTGCTTGTTTTTAATATTTTTGGCTTTTGGACTGACGGTTGGATAAAAAATGCCATTTAGGGACATCGCTGGGGGCTCTGGGAAGTTGTAATAATGAAATAATGATGAAAGCACCTGATGGTTGTGGCTCTACCTGTGTGACAAACAGGTGGTTTGGAGTTTAAAAGAGGAGGGGGGTCTGCCAGGTGTGGGGGGGGTCTGATGAGGTAATGAGGTGCATGTGAAGAGCTGCACTCTTTGTACGAAATGTGCAATACAAATAAAGATTTCTCTTCTTATCATTATTACTATGAAGAGGCGCTACCCAGTTGAATCATGGGAAATGTAGGATCCAGTGTTTTTAGGGCTTAAAGTCAGGATTTCTCCGGCTGTTCTTCTGTAATCTCTCTCTCAGCTCCAGCAGCTTTACGGAGATGCAGTGCTGACTGAATAAGCAAATATTCAGGAACATGTGACACGACAAAACACCTGGTGACATGAGCTCAGGCAACCAATCGATCAAGAAAACATAAAGTGAAAATGAGTAACGATTAGCTGCAGCCTGAGCGCGGTGTGGTGTGTGTGCGTGTGTGTGTGTGGGAGAGCGCAGCGTTGGGTGGGTGTGTGGTGGAGGAGCTAAGCGTGCTAAGTGTGATTTATAGCCCGATGTCCTGTTAGGGTCTGCAGTGCTGACCACAAACACTCAGCCCACCGCTCTCTGTTCTTTTGTCATTCAGCTTAATCCAACACGAACCGCGTTTAAGTCTCCCACAATTAGCTCGCTCACAAAAACAATCCAAACCCCTGAAGCTAGGGGTGAGCTGGCTGAGGGGTGGATAGGTTTTCATGGTCAGACCCCACCCTCCTCTTGTCCTGCGTCTTCAAAACAAGGCGACCTGTTGAATCCATGTCTGCCCCGCCACCCCCCGCTGTCAGCCTTAATTAGGGGGGGTTATATTTAAAAGAATGGACAGCAGCGATGCAATTACCGTGAAGGATTAGACCCCACTGGCACTGCCATTGTTGGAGGCAGAGATGGGGAGGGGGTTGAACACGAGTGACCTTCCCTTGATCCCTGACCTTGGCATTAACCCCTCAATAACCATAAGCTCTGAATTCTTTCAAGTCTTCCAGGGGAGCAGTTAAAAATGGGGGGGGGGGCAAAGGGAAATGTGAGCGTGAAGATAAGTGATGAGTAAGTCGGTGTGAGAAGACGAAGCGCAGAAACGGAGACAGGATTAGAGGCGAATATTTCCCCCGTGATGCTGCTGGAAGTTCCACGGTTGCGTGGCTGGCTTCGGTTAAGAGCGACTTAGGGTGCAAGTGCTTCCACAGCCATAATAACACGTTCTGAATGGGAGACTTTTCAAAGCTTATTATCGCCTCTCTGACTGAGCTGCGCAGGCTGCCATTCTCACAGCGTTTCATTAAGGAGCGGTTGTTTACATTCTGCAAACACTCAGAGCAAACCAACAATTAGTGGGGTTTGCCATGAGAAGACTCTTCGCATGCGAGGGATTTAGGGGGGTTGTTTTCTCAATCCATCTCCTCACTGGGGGCCCTCTCTTAAGTCTTTGAACCCCGGCTATATTGGTCGACCCGTACAAGGTCGTTTCCATTGGAGCGCCGGTCAGGTACCCTCTTCCTGTTATTCCCCTGTCTGCCGTGATGCTGCTTCCTGACTGGGATGCTCCTGGGGGGCTGGGCTGGCGTCAGCGGTACACCCCCCCTTACTGGTGTTTATACTTCCCTGACGAGACATTGTATGGGTGGACAGACATAAGTCAGTGTCCAGCTTGTTTGTTATTGCTGGATGTCTGTCAAACTGATTTTTTTCCACTGACCTGAGGGACAGACATCCTCTTTTTCCACATTTCAGTGGAGTTACATCATTATTTTGGGTCAGCATTTGATCTTGAAGCTCAGCACGGCAGCTCATAGCATGAGATAAGCTGCATTTTTATATTGAGGACAAACGTGATGACGACTTCAAAGTCAGACGATGCAACTTCTGCTGCACAACGCCCACTGAGACCACAAGCAGCAATTACAGGATGACAGGACGGTGTCGCTTTGAATTTCTCTTCAGTTCCCACAGTTCTCTTCAGTCAGCTGCTTTATAGATCTGCTCTAATCAATATTCCTATATTAACAATGAATGAGAGGGGGGGGTTGACATGAAAAGGGTCACTTGTGGTGAAGAAACCTCAGAGAATTATCACCTGGCTCTGCAGTTTGTTGTGCTTTTCCAGCAGCAGCAGCAGGTAGTCAATAATAAAACCTCTGATAAACCTACTGTGCACCTGTCCAACACCAAGCAGCAGACGGGGACAGTTAGAGACAAGCCGTTGGACATGGAGTGGAGTTTTTAGCAGCTGAGGTGGCAGACATGTCCACCAGGAGTTGACCAAAAACAGAGCTAAAAGAAGAGTGACTAAGGAACGGCAGCGTTGCTTCATGTCTGCCGGATGTGCAAATAAGCAGCTTGTTACAGCCAGTATTCATGGAAGGAGGTCAGGGTGGACGAATGGGTCAAACATGGAGGACTTTCTCCCAGGAGACCGCTGCTCCTGTCCCTATTTTAATTTATGTACGGAAGTTTGCTTATGTAATGTACATCACCTACATCACGTACATAACTTGCATATGTCCCTTGCCTGACACCCAAACCGTGATCTTTTTCTAAACCTAACCAGCAGTTTCTGAGCCTAAACTTGACCAAACTGCCACCATTTCACAACATCAGCCACGTGATGACACATGTCCATCACCGGTATTCTACAATGGTCATATGTTATTTTGGGAGTCACTGTCAGATGACGTATTCTGAAGTGCTGGAGCATCCGACTGTGACATGACGACTTGTTGTGACTCGCTAATGTTACTCCTGATCTAAAGTCTGCTAACGTCAGCTGTCGCCAGAAGCTACTGGAGCCAGTCTCACCGTGGCAGCAAAAACACTGAATGTATTGAGTTTAACAGGGATGCGTTTTACTGCTAATTAACTCAACTTCATTTGTTAGAGGGAGAGTGCAAACTTACTTCTTTTAATACCCTAAACTCTCGTTTTAGGTGCACACTGTTATGCCGATTGTGTCACAAAGCTATTGAGCGTGTCGTTTGGTCAAACTTCTCGAAATGTGACACAACACATTTTAATAAACGAAACGACGCGCTCATGTCTTCTCCTTTCAAGCATCGCCGTATCCTCACCTCTCCGTTAAGCCGCGGTCTGACGTAAAATGAGTCACTGTGTCAGAGTCATCGGCTTCCCTTTATGGATTATCACATCCCATAGGGCTGGAAAAGTACAGCTGGGCGGAAACACTCTGTGATTGGCTCACGGCTGATGAAGTCCCTGTGTGTCTGTACAAGAGGGAGCTGCCAGCCTGTTGTAGCCTGCTGGTGTGGCTGGGATCCAGTCTTACTCCACTGGAGAGAAATGTCCACAGGTTGTAAACTAAAATTGGGAATAAGAAGTCTGACTTTCTGTCTTTGACGCTATAAACTCGACGTGTTGTGTTAGATCCACTTAAAAAGAAAAGTTATCATCAGCTGACGTGTGTAGTACAACGAGGCCAGTTGGCACTCAACATGAAAGCTTTTGCTTCAGTAACGCTGACCATCAATTCAGTTTTCCCATGTGGTGACATTATTTACAGGACGTCTCATGAACGGCTGGTGACAAGTTTCTATAAAGTCACAAAGCCGATTACTGGGTCAAAAACATGGAGTAAACAGACTACCTCAGTAAGAAATGTTTCTGAAACTCATGGTTCATGAACTTATTCACAAACTGGATCCAAACGGGGAGATGATTAAGAGTGTTAAAATGCAGGCGAGGGCCAGTCAGTCTGGTCCAGACTGCTTCTTTCACCAAATGAAACACCCTGAGGTTCGCATACACGCTGCATTTATAGTGATTTTTGAACGTATTTCAGCTTTACCTGACAGTTTACGGTCTAATTAAAGCCTGGAACAGTGTATGACCCCTCAGCCAACTGGGCCCCAAACGATGACTGAATGTGACCATGCAGCAGCAAGAGTCTACGAGTGGCAAGGTTGACACGTCATTGGCCTGTCCGTCAGTCAGTCCACCGCTCTGGTTCAGTCTGAAATATCTCATTAATTATTGCATTGATTGGCACAAACTTCTGCACAGATATTCATGATCCCTCAACGATATGCTGCTGACTTTGATGAAACCCTGAGTTTTCCTGTAGAGCCACCATTGGGTTTGACTTTTATGGTTTGAGTGAACAGTGGCAATGACTACTGAAGGGATCACCATCCGACATCCAAATCACCTGAAGGATGAGCTGCTATAGCTCTGGTGATCATTTGTCTTTTCATTTAGAGCCATCATCAGGTCAAAACGGATATTTGTCCAATACTTTGATAATAAGATGGAACTTTATACCATGTTAGTATTATCACTGGGAGCATGATAGCATGCTAACGTTTATCATTCAGGAACTTCAGTGCCAACTTGTTTGAAATGTGATATTCAGAATAAGCAAATCAGTGAAGGTGATGAGGCAAATCCTTAAAGATGTTGGCTTTGTACTGTTTTAACTGAGTATAAATGTTCAAATTCGGATAAATGTTCAAATTCACTCCACAGTAAACTTCCACCCCTGATCAGCAAATGTTAGAAAGGATTGGCAAATGATCACATTCTGTTTTATTTCTTTTACAGAGTCATACCTTTTTTTTGTACTTACTAAACTTACAGCAGTGAGTCTCACCAAGCTCGGCAGGCAGCCAGAAGTATCCACAGGCTGGTGAGTACTGAGTGTACTGTCTGACACTGGTACAACTCTTAGCATAAAGCTACCACTGTCACACAGTACTCCAGTGAGTTTTTAAGAATACAATGGTTCCCTAGTGTGATCTTACAGCTGCTGTCCTTTACAGAAGAGCCCTGTATGTAGTTGTTTTAATAGCAACAATAAAGATAATGATCCCCAAACTTCTAGTCAGCAAGAAAAACTGTCTACCGAGCAGCTGCTGTGTGTGAACAAGTGCGTCTGAAAGTGAATCGGGGAACGAAATGCTGGAAAAGTACATGCACGCTCTCCCTTCCCTTCATAAACAAATTAACACCCGAGTATCTCGACGGTCAGTTTCCTGTTGAGAAGTGATTAGGTAACGTTTCCTCAGCTCCCCTGATGTCTAAACGACTCCAGAGTCATCAGAGCACTGCAGACCATTTCCATTACTGGGCTTGCATTACTTCATAAAGTAAACTTTCCAAGAACTTTACAGTTAGAGCTGAGGTCACATCCTTTTACATTTTGTTTTTCCAGAAAACCAATTTAAAAAGTCTGCAGTCTGCAGTCACTCGAGTTACTCAAACGCAATGCAAGCTGTGAGAAATGCATGCGGGTAGCAATCAAGCAGAACTGATGAACATACTGCATTTTTCTGTTCTCGACAAATCAGCCGTGACAGCTCACTGTTGAAGATGATGGAAATACTTGCAAAGAGAGAAAAAGGCACAAAAGGCACAGCAGTTCTGCAGGCAAGGACCTTTTAAGCATAACAGAAGCTTCCTCAAAAGAACCAAAGAACAAGAGGGATGAGGAGGAGAGCTAAACGAAGAGGATGCACGCAGCTGTTTTACATATAGGATCCATACATGCCGAGTGGCTGGCGGCTCAAACCTTGCAGGAGGAGTGAATCCCTGCAGGCTGAACCATGGCCAACGTTCAGGCGGATGAGAAGGTGTTAAAGGAACTGCACGACACCCAGAACTTAATCCTTCTCTGCCAATAAATGGCACCTAATACCCTCAGCGCCCTTCAGCCTCTTGACACATACAGAAAGTGGGCATCCAGCCCAGTGACAGTATTTACTCAGCAGCCTTAGCAGCTCCCTGTCAGTGTCAGTTAGCTGAGATTTTTCAACCAAGCGGGTCAGTGGAACAGAGAGCACGGTTAACGTCAGCACAGCCAGTGCGTCCGTGTTTGTAAAGAAGCAAAAACGTGCATGAAAAGAAAATGTAATTTGACAAACAGAAAAAACAAAGACCAGCTAAAGGTTGAATGATTCAGCCGCTGGTAATCAGGTGATTCTGCGCGGGGTACATCACAGGGGTGCGTCTGTGCTTGTCTGACTAATGTGATATTATTTTCCCTAAAACATCAACAAAGGATTACTCATCATGTGTGAATGAACAGGGACTGAAACGAGGGTTATAAGGAGAAGAGAGAGAATGGAAGCTGACCAAAAACACAGCGGGGGTGAGGAGTGAGTAACGGCATGAAACACACGAGCCTGGTTTCCATCGAAGGGCAGCGCAGATTTTCATGGAAGTTCCAGAAAATCAGCACAAGAAAGTGAAAATGAACGTGCATTTCCTGCCATGACGGAAACGGTACGCCAACCCTAACCCTACGCACTGAGAGAGAGACAGAGCCCAGCAGTCAAAGCCGGCAGACTGAAACTCCTCTTCATCCTTTCGGTCTCTGTCGACTCTCTTCACATTATCCCTGTGCCTCCAGCTGTTTGGGCAGGGAGGGGCCCGTTGCCAAGGCAACCCACACCTTGAGTTGTCTTGTCTGGTCCTGTCTCGTCAGAGCCGAGGGAGGGCGGGAGGGAAATGAAGGAGATGGGGATAGAAGCGAACAGCAGGAGGGGGGGGGGCGAGTGATCAGGGATAATAAGCCCTTCCATGTGGGAGTCTAGATCCAGGGAGCAAGCTCAGACTAGCATTGATCGCTAATCTGAAACGAATCCCACCAACTCAGCCAAGATATAAGTCTGGCTTGAACGTCATCTTCCAGTTGGACACCTGCAGGCTGGTTTTAAATCCCACCGGCTTGCAGAAACCCACAGCAAAAGCATCCAAACACACCGACAAGCCCCGCTGGAAACACATGCGCCGGGCCGTCTCAAAGCCTTCTAGCGGAGTGCTCTTGTGTAATGTGGTGACAGCGCTGAGCTACGGCAGCACGAGCACAGCGGCCGACACCTGGTGTGATTTCAGAAAATTATGGTGCAGGTGAACTCATCCAATTCCAGGCCAGTCGTGCTGAGACTGGAGGAGACACGGCCCCGTCGGGACCTGATGCACGGCAGCATGAGACCAGAGCCAGGCCTGTCTGCGAGTAAAACGCTTTAAATGCAGAACAGGACCGGCCTGAGACTCCCCCTCCCTCTGCCTCTCTGTGTTTGTGTCTGCTCTGTGTCCTCTTGCCAAGCCGCCGGCATATCAAAGAGGCTATTCGTAGTGCTCAAAAAAAAAAAAACTCTTAAAATGAAATATAAAAGTTTAATGTTTTTCATTTTGTCAGTAAAAATGCCTTCTTTGATGCGTCTAAATCTGCTTAGTGGGTGGAGCGGGTCAAAGCAAAGGGATGTATTTATGTTCTCATTCTTCCAAGAAATGTGCCTCTCACTTGTGAGCCGAATGCAGAGCGAGCGAGGAAGATCAGCAGCAGGGCAGGCCTGCAGGTCAGGCTCGTCGTGACATTGCCCCCTGCTGTTTGAACACATGAGCAACAGCCATGAGACGGACCTAATGAGAAACACGCTCCCAGAAATGATTACGTTACGCTTTCAATTTGATTTTTTTTAGAGTCCGGAAATACCCAAACCATCACGACTCACCTTCTCGGCGCTCTTAGGTCACGCCTCAGAGTGCTGAAATCATCAGACATATGAGGCATTGTGACATCTCGGGACATCCCCTCTTTATTAGAACACAGTGGATCATTGTGGGATCACGCATCAAAAGAGTATGAGCTAAAAACAACACACTGATGCATCATGACGCAGTAATCTGAGGTCAAACCTTCGAAAATATGATGTTTCCTTTCATTCACCACTGCGTACTGTTTTGCAATAATGAACAGAAAAAGGCCCTTTGAAGATAAAGAGGAAGCAGAGGGACTTAAATTAATAATAAATCTAAAATACACAATACTTTATACTCATAACTAAGCCTGTATGCCTGTATTTTACTGACCTGCTGGCATTTAAATGTAAAGTGAGTACAATAAATATTTTTCATATTAGCAATGGAGCACATAAATACTTTTATGCGAAAGGGGTCGCCTGTAGAGACAAACCCACAGAGACCTCCCCTCAGCTCTGCGGAGCTTTCCTTTCAGTTCACTGTTTGGCTTTGACGGCGTGAAGCTCTGAGTCACTCTCACCGCTTCCACCAGGTTTTCAGCTGGTGCAGCTAAAGATCCTGCTGGACTTACACTCATTAGATGGCCAGAAATATGATGATAATGCATCTGCAGAATGGATAAATGGGCAAATATTTGCTAACAAATTCACCTTTATATGGTGACAATGCGCCAATGTTGAGTTCATGGCTGGTTTTGTTGAATCCAAGAGGCCAAAAACATCAATGAATTCAGGTTGATACGATTTAAAAGAGCTGCTATACTTCAGAAAAGTTCAGCTTAAACCAAACATGACAATCGTCGTTAGAAATCCAAATTAAAATATTGCCAAACTGTTATTTTGCCAGCAGGTAAAAAGCTTTGTCTCTTTGCCCCCCCCCCCCACCCCCCGTCCGCCTGTCCCAGTCCACACTGGGCCACAAGTCTTTCCCTAATCTCCTTACATAACATCAACCCTGACCCTGACCAAGGAGACAGGTGGCGTCAGACATGCTTTGTCCCTGTCTCT
>JBBMOE010000025.1:3144632-3285127 GCA_037975065.1 Chaetodon trifasciatus
GCCCCCCCGTGCCACAGCAGGTCATATCAGCTTGAATGCATACATGTGCTTTAAAACACAGAGCATGAACTCACCTTCTGCCTCATTCACAACATCTTTAAAAAAAGAAAAGGAGGGATCATGTGAGGGGGGGGACAGGAACAGAGGGGCTGGGGGAGTCAATAATGTGAGGAGCAGGGGAAGAGGAGCAGGGAGAGCTCAGGTTAAGCTCTTTGGCTCTTGTCTTACCCCCACTTTATTATTCTCTGTTGCCATGGAGAAAAACTATATATATCCGTCTGTGTCTCCACACGTGCTGAGTGGAGTCACCGTCTTTTCTCTGTCGTTTTCCCTTTCTATTGTTTCCGCAGGGAGGACAGCGAGGGACAGCGTCTTGAGTCAATGGGAAAACCCGTCTAAAGCTCAGCTCTGGTGGCAGGAGGGAGCCGACGGACCGAAACAGCCGAGAGGCCGACGGAGGACCAGACGCTGTGTCGGCTTCCCTCGGTCCTCTGGCCAGACTCCCGTTTTCAGAAACCAGTGGCTTCAAAGGAAGAATTCATTTCACAGTCTGGTGGTCAGACACAGAGCCCCGACACTCACGCCCCTTTTAACACCTAAAACAAGGAGAGCAGCTCTGCCGCTCGCTGCTTCACCTTCACTGTGCTGTGATGCAACACGAGAGAGATGCAGGAACCTCTGCGGACATCCGACGAGGGCCACAGGCTCAGGGGGACCAGCGAGGACAAAGACAGACTGCGTGCACCTTCACTTTAAGGCTGTCTCGTTTTAGTAAGTGACGCTAAAAAGCACTTCTCGGGGTGTCCTGGTAGCATAGGGGTTTGAGATGCTGGCAGTGTGATAGCATAACATGGTGCATGCAAAACAACATGTCTCTGCGTTTTCTGACCTGATGTCTCTATCGGCAGGACAACATCAGTCAGTGTCAGCGTCTCCCAAAACCATTGCAAATCACTGCTGCAGAAAAAGCCTTTTAAGGCTTAAGTTTGGTCAGGTTCAGGCACAAAAACGACTCGGTTAGGGTTAAGGAAAGCTCGTGCTTTGGGTTAAAATGACTACTTGGTTAAGGTCAGGGGACATTTGTCATCATGGTGACAATAATAACCACTTGGTTAAGATTTGGAGACAATTGCGGTCGTGGTTTAAAGAAACCAACGCTGTCTGTCGGTAGGAAACAGGAAATGAACAGCAGTGTCCTGTGGCAAAGTCTGACGCTTTGTTAACCCATTCAACCATCCCCACCTCCTCCCTCAGCACACCTTGTGGCTCTATAACATCATGCTATTTCCTCCTGACGGATGAGACCTGTAATTCTATGGCCCACAGAGGTTTTGCTCACTTGGACTTTTTTTTGGGGCATTTACTGAAACAAAGGAGACCAGTCTAATCTCAATGATGCTGGTCCTGCTGAGGACCCTTGTTCTGTGTTGTTCTCCCTCTCTCTACCCTCATTTCTCACAGAAAACATGAGGTGTTTAGCAAGTACAATGAAAATGAAAATGAAATTCAGCTCTTACGGTAGCTGTAATACTTCCGACATGTTGAGAAATAGCTTGTTTTGGTGAAGACTTGGATGAGAAGATTTGTACCACTCACATGTCTGTCTTTTAAATTTAAGGCTACAGTCTGTTAACTTAGCATAAACATTGTAGACAGCTATCCCGGCTCCGTCCAAAAGGAAAAAAAACACACCTCACAGCACCTCCAAAGCTCACTGAATAACACTTTCTACCTTGTTTGTTACATTTCTACGAAAACTGAACTGTAAAAAAAAGGTGCTTCCTTACTTTTTCTTCTTTATGCTAAGCTAAGCTAAGCTAAGACGCTACGGTCAATATGAGAGTGACTGATCTTCTCTTCTAATTCTCTGCAAGAAAGCGAGGAAGCATTTTTATCCCAAAAATGTCAAACTACTCCTTTAAGTGAGACTTTCTGGGACGTGAAGACACTCTGAAGACGGTCATACTGCTCAGCGAAACCACTCAGGCCTTCTTTTCGTCGACCTGGCAGGTTTGAGGGTCTTACCTTGGACGCCCTCCGGCGCTCGGGACACTCAGGGTGCTGGCACACCACCCAGTCCTCCTCCTGGACGGGCTTGTCATCTGAAACAGAACACACAAGTCAATTTGACATCTCTCTTTATCACTAAAACACCGAACCAGCCGTCCCGCCAGCGACAACTCCATTAACACACCTTTCTTGGTAAAGCTGTAAAAACATACTGTAGACATGAAGACTGAAGTCACTGCCTGTGTTTATACAAGGCCAGAGTGAAAGAGAGGGAGGGAGAGTGACTCTGGGCCTGAAAAACACTCTCACACAGTAATAGAGGACCAAGAAGCCATGTCATAAAATGAAAAAAAGACTACTCTGGTTAAAGAGATTTCTTGAAGGAAAGGTAAACAGAGGGAAGAGGGTGGGGTGTGCTGCTGGGAGGAGATCAGAGCCAAATGAGTAACGACCAAAGAGACAGGAAGAAAATGGAGCAAATGAGAGGAAGCCCACTCTGGTTTCTGTAGGAAAATGCACTCATCGTGGGTAAGCTCGCTGCACTCGGCTCCGCACTAACAAATCACCATTGTCAAATAAACCTCTAAAATCTACTTGACTAGTCGGCCAACGCCGGATTGAGGGTATGATAAAAGGCAGTGTTTACGTCTCCATCTTCTACATGTACACACACGATAAAGATATCATAACAGAGAGCCTGAGCGCACCAATATTTATCTGCAAGCCTAATGAGAAAAACAGAATATGCATGTGCAGGAGGGAGAAAGTGAGAGAGCCGGAGAGGGTCGAGGCAGGCGGTAAAGGTGCAAGATCCAAAAAGACCTCTTTGTAGTGAAACCTCTCCAGAAAGATCAGATAACCTGTTCCCCGTAATGTCGCCGATCTCTATTTGGCTGAGCCACACGTGCCATATCATTTGTAAATCGTTAGAGATGGGCTGCTGCAGGACAGTGAAGCTACCTGGTGGCTGTAGTTTAACTTCAAACACTCATTTGTCACCATGAAAGAAACAGTAAAACAGCTGAGTCCCGTCTCTGAGCCGGCATACGTAGACGAGCCACCTTGAGTCATCCACTCAGCTGCAGCTATGTTCACAGGTCAAGGGTGCTTGTGGCGAAGAGGGAAAAACACTGTAATTGCTGCATACCACAGAGAGCGTGGCCTCCCCACCGGGAAGGGAAGGGTCAACCTGTCTGTAATGAATTTGCTCAATGGGAGTAAAAACAAGAGTCCACAGCCACGTTAGCAACTCAGCGAGAAAGCACTTAGGCACAGCAGTGCTTTGAGCAAAACGCTAATGTTTGCATGTTAGCATGCTCACAAGATAAGATGTAAGTTTATCGATCCCACGCCGGGGAAATTAAGATGTTATGGGCAGCAAAAAGGAGATGTAGAAAAAGACACAAAATAAAATCAACTATATATATGTGCATTATATACACACAGAGTACAGAAATAATGCTGCCAATGAACATTTTTGAATTAGACAAGGTAAGAAATGGATAAGAAAATCTACTGCACAGTAGAAAAAATATAACAGAGTAAAAAAAATATGTAATATTGCCCAACATATTTGCACAGATGTAGTGAATATTAGCAAATGTTAAACGTAAAAACAGCAATGGCTAACATGCTAATGATTAGCAGGTGTAAACTTCACTTTGTTCACCATCTTAGCTTGGAGCGTTAGCATGCTAACAACAGCACAGTGGCGGCTGATGGGCGTGTCATTAGTTTCCAGGTATTTGTATAAACTGATGACATGATGATGGCACTTTATGAAAAGTTTAAGGATCACCAAAGATATGACAGTTCATCCTGAGGTGAACATGATTTCCAAAAGCCAAATTCTCAACTTGCTGGTGATACTAATGGAAAGGCGATCAAAGTAAGATGGATACATCCTCTGGGAACCATGACAGTCTTTGTGCTAATCCATCAAACTGATGTTGAGTTATTTCACAGAATAAAGGGAAACTTTGACCTGCTGGTGGCACTACAAGAAAAGTCAGGAGATCACCAAAGTCATGCGGATTCATCCTCTGTGGACCATGAATGTCTGGAACTAATTTCATGTCAATCCATCTGACAACTGTTGAGGCATTTCAGTCTGGAAAGTGGTGGATTGGCGAGCAGACATCCCTAGGGCCACACTGTTGGCGTCGCTAAAAATCCCATTTTAACACCTTTCAACAATTCCTCCAAGGCAGAGTGTATTCTGTCAAACTTCAACCACCTTCCGGGGAAAGAGACAAAACAGTCTCTGCTGTGTCTCTGCTGTACCGCGAGCAGGCCGAGACGCTCTCTCAGCTCTGACTGTGGCCTCTGCCAAGCGGGCCTCCAGCTAATGGCTCCCTCAGGGTTTACAAGCAGCAGGCTGCAGAGGGAGCCTCCAGCTTTTATGGAGTGTTTCCCAAAGAGGCAGAACTTTCTCCACCGCAGCAAGACTTCACACACGACTTCCATTCATCAGGCGGAAAGAAACAAATAAGTGCTAATGTTGCTCTGCATCGACTGGGTGTGTGAATAAACATCTGTCAGCATTGTATCTACAGCTTGTTTCTGCTGCCCCCAAGTGGCCACAAAATCAGGGGCGACCTCCAGGGCTGGAAATGAAGCCAATGTCAGAGTAACAAAAACTGCAGTTCCTCAAATGGCCACTTGAAGTTGGCTCCAAAGGCGAGTCAAATCCCATAGACCCCCATATTAAAATGCCCAACTTCATACCAAACAAACATGTTTACAGGCTGGAACAACAAACAGTTTTGGGCTGTATATCTGCACAAGGATGAATCTTTACATCACTCCTTTAAATTACATGAAGGCTTAAAGTTATGCATAATTACGACATGGCTGCTCTGAGTGACAGCTAGCTGCTAGGCTTCAGCGATCAGGCTTCATTCGGCCTGCCTCAGCTCCACCCACGCTCCACCTCTTTGCCCGTTTTCAGATTAGCCGGAGTTTGGCAAAGTCCGGCACTGCCAACTGTCGCTGAGGCTCTCACAAAACTTATGGGTGACATCCATGTTTTATACAGTCTATGGCTAAAAAGACTGACATTAGCATTAAAGCTTGAACACAGATTATATTTGCAATTAGGCTAAAAGACAGAACTGGTTAGTAGAATCCAAACACGGACTGTCGCTTTTACTCAAAAGTCAAACTACTGAAACATGACAAAACATATGTTTGATCTGTTGTGATAAATAAGAACTCCAAATTCTGTATATAAATACAACAGTGTGATGTATTCCAGCGGGGAGCGTTCATAAAATCCACCGCCATCATCCTCTGAACTGTTCACGTTAGGACGTATTTTGGGTTTGACATGACAGATGAAGAGATTCTGTGTACTGGCACAGCTCTCTGCTGTCAAATGACTCCTTTACAGTAACAATACAACATGGCACCTTCAGGCTTGTCATGAAAAAGGGCCACAGAGGCTGCACAAATGAACGTGGCTGCACAGGTCACATGACACATTACTCCTTCATTCAAACTTGGTTTTAAAAAAGCGAAAACACTATAACCTCTTATCCACCGTCCAAAACTCCAGCCTGTCTCAGCCTCTTCGTCCCAGCCGTCTTTTTACTACCTGGCCACCCCCTTGCATCGTATAATCAAAGCATTATCTGCTGAAGCTCCATCTTCTCTCCTACTTGCTCATATCTTGCTGACTCTCCCTCTTTCTCTCTCTGATGAACTGGAATTCCTGAACTCAGCACTGCTGATTAAGCCAAAAGCAAACACAAGCACACACTATACACGAACACACGTGACAGCAGACAATGAGCTTGCACACTAAAGAGACAGCGGAGCATCCCATCGACGCGGCTCTCTGCTGGCTTGTTCACCACGGAGAGACACCGCCTGGGGCAGAGATCCATTAGGCATCCATAAATAAGCCACAGCAGCGGGGGGGACTTTGAAATGATGCACACTTGAGCACGCAAGATCTTGTACCGACTACTCCAACTTGTCAATCTCCACTTCCTCATTTTGTAACCATAACGTAACCATGAGCGCGGTTTTAAATTAGTCCTCGCATTTTCTTTTGAAGAAGTTGTGCTTTCTCTCCTTATTCCAGTCTCCGTGTGTGCGAGCAGTGAGGGAAATGTAAACACATTCTGGTGCTGAAACAATTAGTCTATTGATCGGAAAATTAATCAAAAACAAGTCGAGTCATTTATCAGGTAAAACATGCTGGAAGTATCCAGCTTCTCAAATGAGATGATTTGTGTTTTTCTCCATTTTACTCTGGGAAATTAGTTACCGATTCATTGATTCAAAAAACTGAGAGACAAACTGATAATGAAGGCATACATTAAGCATTCAGCGTCTGGTTGCAGCTATGACAGAAAGAGAACAGCACAGTATAAACAGCATTTGAACTGATTGTTCCTTTAAAACGTTATTTATCCAGGTGTGAGTGCACAGTAGAGGTCTGCACACTGTATTACCACAGACTAAAACACCTAAAGCACCTGGGATAGCTTCACTCGCTCCTACAATAATTGAGCGTTTGCTAAAACTCCAGCCGGCTACAGCTGATGAAATCTGTCAGCAGAAGCCGACTGCCGTCCACACACGAGGCCTGCTGCTGTCTGAGGCAGAGGAACGACTGTTTCAGGTAGCACTTTGAATTTTGACCACCGTTATCCTTGGAAACTGCTCACATCCAGGCTCAGCTTAGCGAGCTCTAAAGATGAAATCCAACATCAAACTCCCAAAAAGTTCCACCTGGTCTTCTATCACCACATCACGCCTTGCTGTGTTCATACTCTTCATCTCCCCTCGCACCGCTGCCTCCCTCAGAGCCTCACCGGCGCTCCACCTTTAGGCCGAGCCTCACGCACGTTTAAGCCGAGAGCCTCAAACACGTTTTTATGAGGAATGTGAAGAATGCTTCACTCTGCCTTCTTTTTGGGGAGATCGCACCATGGCACATGAAGAGGGAGAGAGATTATTCTATTGTTTGCTCAAGCTTCGACTCCAATCCCCATTTTTACATCATGTTTTTAAGAGCCCCTCCACCCTGTATGTAATGTGACATGCACCTCCTTGCCAGGAGGTAGTTATGAAAAGACTCTGAGAGACGAACACAGATGGCAGGCAGGCAGGCGGGATGGCATACGGAAATGCTGCAAAGAGGGGGAGCAGAGAGGTGAGACCATCAATACATGAGTGTGGAATGAGTAAATAAGAAGGTAAGAAGACCTGCAAGGAAAGAAAGGCAGGTAGGGATGTCTGGCCAATCAGGGCTGGTTAAAAGATGGACAGATCGATGAACAGGAGCAAGAAGGGAGGAAAAAAAAGCAAGACATTTCTCCCTGTGTAAAACATGTTTCATGCACGAGCCATTGTGCAAAAAAAAAAGTGCAAATTAGATTAAAAAAAACAAGTTTAATGAATGGAACCTACCACAAGCCATCTACATGTCCTCTGTGTCCCAAATTAATCTGACAAAGATGAGACGTAATCGATCCCTCTCTCCTATCTGTACGGTCAGTCTGAAGCTGGAGCCGGGACACGGTTAGCTTAGCTTAGCTTAGCTTAGCTTAGCTTAGCTTAGCACAGACCGGAAACAGGGAAACAGCTTGTCTGGCTCCTTCACACTGAAGCTTAAAAACAAGAACTTGCAGTTTGAAGGGAGGTTATGAGCAGTGAGTCTTCTCATCATCACTCCAGGAAGCTACAGTGAAGAAAAGCTCTTTCTGCTAAGCTAAGCTAACTGCCTCACGGCTGTAGCTCCACATTTAACGGACAGATATGACTCTTGGAAAGCCGGCGAGGCTGTCAGACCCCAGGTGACAGGTGAGACAGGTGATTTGTTCAGCTTTGTGTCATCACTTTTTGCTCAGTCCCTTGTGGCAAACATCGAATTCTGATGACAGAACATAAAAGTTTGCGTGTATTTATTCCTATCTTTCCGGAAAAGTGACCGAATGAAAAAATATTTACGTCACATTTCAAACATGAAGTCACACTCGCTGAACACGGACGCTTAAAAGGCTGTGTTCGCTGAAAACAACCTGTTTACAGCTGAGCCCCCTCAGTATTCCTCAACAGGTGAGTGCGTCTGGGCCTGGTGAGCAGACGTTAAAACACGAGCAGGTTGCAGCTGTTTCTAATGCTGAGGCTTTAGCTGCAGCGGGGGCAAGACGGAGCCCTCCTGCTTAATGTTGTTTTACCCCCATAGTGGTTAAATCACACACATGTGCATCACAAGCTCTCCTACCCCCTCCCTCCATCTTCGTCCCTCCTCCACCACATCTGAGCTAAGCCGAGGTCCCTGAATATAAAAACCACAGAGCAACAAGTGTAAACTGTTCCAGAGAGCGCTCGAGGAGCAGTCAACAAATTTCAATTCACAAGATGGAGAAAACAAATCAGAACGGCTTTATTCTGCAGACTCATGCTGTTACCCAATGACAATGAGAGGCGAACAAACAGCTTTCTCAAGTCTCTCCATGCATGTGTGCAGTCTACGCGACTCTTACATTAGGGTTGAGCATTAGCAGAAAACTCAATACCCTGTCACCATATTTAAGAGGGGTCATGAGGGGGATTACTGCATATCTTGAATTTCTTTGGGTATTTATGTCAGAAAGTACAGTAATCAGTCAAACACAAGCTTATTGTTATATAACAGTGTGGCCTTTTCGTGTCAGGCTATTCTTTTTATGGGCTTTATTGGTGCTAAACTCCAAGGAAAATAGAGGCATGTTCCGCTGTTACTGGAACCCGTGGCTGACTACGACCTGAGGAATGCCAGTGTGCTGGTGCGCTGGGGATATTTTGGACCGGCCTGGTGAACGTCGTGTACAGCGGGAGGTTAGAGCTGGGATACAGCCATGATCTGAAATTCTACTGAAACCCAAATTATGTCTCACCAAACAACCTAATTTTGTTCAAGTCAAAAGCTGCTTTTCAGACAAGTCGCCAAAAAAAAAAAAAAAAAAAAAAAATGCCAACACCCACTCCAGTCTGCAGTCGACATGCAGACTTGTAGTTGTTAGAGGGCCGTTGTTGCACCAAACAACAAATTATCATTGTATTGATGGTTTTGATAGCTGGTGATGTCTCCTGACCACAGACTATATAAAACATGGCCGTAGCCTCCGTGATGTCTCTCGCAGGTTTCTGAAGAGCCACTGTGAAGCTCAGCGACAGTTACTCTGGTCACCTTTTTTTTTGGCAATGCCCAACTCCGGCATCCAATCCAAGGCGGACTGAATGAAGCCTAACTGCTGAAACCTTGAAAGCTAGAGGCTAGCTGTCACTCAAAGCTACCACGACCTTAATTAGGTAGAACTTTAGGCCTTAATATAACTCTAACTAGCCAGTCATATAGAGTTGCCATGAACGGGGAGATTAGCTAGAAACCAAAACTGTTTATTTGTTTATTTCTGCTGTGAACTAAGCATTTTAATATGGGGGTCTATGGGGACTGACTCGCCTTTGGAGCCACCCTCAAGTGGCCGTTTGTGGAACTGCTGATTTTGGCTCTTCCGCATCAGCTTCATATTTCAGCTCCAGAGGTTTCTGCTTGCTCCTGTCCTCCATTATACACAACTAAAAACAAACTGTCGCACGTATGGCCAGTGACATGACCAACAGCTTCAGCTAACGCTTATTTTACTCATCGAATACACTGACGATTGTTTATTCCTTTCACTGAACAGCTGTCTGCCAGAGTAAGCGGTATGCTACAAGTGTTTTACTGAAGAGACTTTTGGTAAACAACGCTTTAATTGGGACAATGTGATCATACTCAAAAGCTCTACAGAAAATCCACCTGGAGCATATCTGCTAACTCTTGCAGACACTGATGAGGCCAAAATTCACACAAGATAACACTGTTTTGTTGGATCAACAGTCCATAAACCCAAAACATGCAGTGAACTATCATATATGACAAAGAAAAGCAGCAAAGCTTCTCTGAAACTTGAGAATGTTTAGCTTGTTTTCATGAAAAATGGCTGAAATAATTGACTGATTATCAAAACATATGTTTTCTCTTAATTTTGCTGGCTTGTGATAGTGCTGACACACATCTAGCAGTATGCTAGCTGCACAATCAGCATACAGAGAGGACCTCCAGGTCTGCATGCTTCTAGCTTTGTTGTTCATGTTTCACAAGGAAACAACTTGAAATTGGGAATTTGCACTGAAGCACTTAAGGCCCCGTTTACACCACAATGAACGTGGGTGAAAACAACAAAATATTTTATCGGATGTGCCTTTCGTTTAGACGGCGACAGCGTTTTTGGGGCTTAAAAACGCAAAAAAGTGAAACCCCCCTCCAGAGTGGAAATCTTAAAAACACTCCGCCGTCACGTTCCCGTCTAAAGGGTAAAAATGCAAAACTGTGCTCCGATCTGCCAAAGCCCGTCCCTTACATTCTCTGGATCTGCTCACGTTGCGTACGCGTTTACATCACAGGCATGCGCCAGTACAGGAAAATAATAACAAACAATAATAACTGCACGTCCTCGTCTGTCCAGACGAAGCTGTCAGTTTTTACTCGCTTCTTCGCCATGTTTAGGTTTCGTGCTACTAGGGAGAGAAGTAGAAGGAAGGCTCTACGCAGGCGCGCAGACTTCGTGGTGTTGTTTCACACCACCACCTAGCCGCCTGGCGTGCACACAACATGGAATGGCACCGTATGCATGCAGATTTCCCCCAAAAAGCGCTCGTCTAAACGCAGAATAAATGGTGGCACGGTGGACTGGTGGTAACACTGTCGCCTCACAGCTAGAAGGTCCGGGTTCGATTCTCGCTGTGGGCGCTGGGGGCGTGTCCTCCACCATGCCTTCGGTGCCTGCTGCTCGAGGAAAAAGGGGCCTTTCTGTGTGGAGTTTGCATGTTCTCCCCGTGCTCACCTGGACTATCCTCCATAAAAAAACCTCACTAAAAACATGCAAGAAGATCACCACCTGACCAATGGTGCCGCTGTCGGCTGGCAGCCCACCGCTCCTGGTCTGCCGGGGAGGAACGACATTCCAGGATGGGTCAAATGCGGAGAGATAATTTCACAAAGCATGGCGTGTGCATGTAGTGTGTGCATGTTTGTGTCGCGATAATAAAAGTACGTCTCTTCTTCTAAAAAGTGAGAACGCAACGCCACTTTTGCGTTTTCTGTTCAGATCCTTTCCGTGTAAACGTAGCCTAAGATTTATAGAGTTACAAGACTTGAAATGCAGGTGTGACTCTTATTAGGAAGCAAGAGAAGTGAGTTTTGGGACTGATTCTGTCATATTTTGGAAAAAGGACAAGTATCTTCAAGCTGAGAAGCTCCAGCAGAGTTGGAAAATGTTTTCAGCAGAAGCTCAGGGCTTAATTACAGAGATGGTGAAAAGGTAAGGATCAAAGCCTCACTGTTGCCTCTGTGGCATTCCTCTTCTCGCTCTCTGCCAAACAGGTCTGCCTCAGCAGGCACCGTCCTTAAGCTGACCAGAAAGTAGCCGGATTTCCAGAGTCTGGCTGGCAGAGAGGAGAGGATGAAGAACATTCCTCCCAAGCCCCGTGTTATCACTTCCCCTTCACTAATGGCATAAATCGGGCGGCACAGCGGAAAGCAAGTGCCCCTGTGCCACGTCAAAAAAGCCCCGAGAGGAGACAGGGAAGCATTTCAGTTCAGCTATGCACTTCTTCAGCGGTAAATATTTCATCGGTGGAGCTGGTCTCATCCGCTCTTTCCCTCTCCTCTCCCTCATGTGAGGCTGTCTTCATGCCAGGTCACTGAGTGCTTTCCACGGAAGAACAGAGCCATGGAAAAAAAAAAAACCTTTCCATGATGATGCTTAAATCCTTAGCTCAAAAGCACAAGTGACCCAGATCATTTGCTTGCAGAAAAGTTAATGTGAAGTAATATCTGATCCTTGTTAAACGTTACATGTCATGTTAGATGAGTGGGGGTGGGAGCTGGGCTGAACCACATACAGGGTCTCTAATTCTTGTTCCATTATGCAGAATAGTGTTCATGTTATAAACAGAGGGAATTCAAACATGATATCATTGGTAAAACTGAACCAAGTTTAGTGTTTTTTACTCTTTCCCACCCATGAAAACCAGACTAAGACTCTGCAAGCAGCTGTGCAGGCCGCTGTGTGACTGCACTACTGTGAGCTAAACGCTAACATCCACATGCTAACACACTCACAATGACAATGCCAACATGCTGATGTGTAGCAGGTGTGATAATTACCATGTTCGCCGTCTGAGTTTAGTCTGTTAGCATGCAAGCATGTCCACCTGAGGCTGATGGGAATGTCATGACAGGTATTTGTTCAGTGATGTTTAGAAACAGGGAGAAATAACTTTGCATAACGAGGACAACAAAGGGGAGGAGGAAACAAACTACTTTTCATTACAGGAGAACCATGGACCGGTGGTAGAGGGAGGTTAGTGAAAATGCAACCAATAGCATCTGAGGCAAATAATCACAAACACACACACAAACATAAATCCAACACTTAGTCGGGTGATCCTGCTACTTCTCCAGCTTACCACACAGATCATGGATGACGTCCAGGGACGAGGACCAGGAGTAGCGCTCTATTCCGTCTTGGGTGAGAGAGGATGGCAGCGCCTCCAGCTCATAGGCTCCACGCTTCTTCCAGTAGAGGAACATTATGGCTTCTTCTACCAGCTAATGTTGTAATTAATATGAGACTAAACTGTTCAAATCATTACCCTCAAACTGAACTCTTCCCACAGCGTTACTCATGGAACTGATATGTCTAAGCAGCTCCCGACCCACCCCCAAAACTATAATAATCTGAACCTCTGCAGACAATCAATGCACCCTTCTCATCAACCATCTTTATAATAATAAAACTTGCCAGCCCAACTCAACTCAACTTTAAAGTCTGCCAACTGCCAGCACCTGCACAATTACCTCATCCAGCTAAGCCTTCAAACACTTTGCTTTGAACCTTCTGTCCAAGTCTGATTCTGCTTCGAGGCCGGTCCAAGTGAGCAAACAGACTTCCCTCAAGTACAATCCATTACATCTCCAGGGGACCATATTATTGACTCTAAACCTGGAATAAGCTTTACTGCTGCCATCCAGGTTTCAGCTTGGTTACAGGTGATCTAACTTCTTTGCACAGAGCAGAAGACAGATGAAGACACGTCTCTCAGTCTTATCTTCGACACCTCTTCCTCCTGATGCTGTAGATTTCTCATTCCTCCGCTAATCATCCACTGATTGCCACCCACCAAGCACCAAATGCTGCCCTCTTCTAATCCATTTAACAGAGCTATTCCTGACTAAATTACAGACGCCCAGCTGCTAAAAGGTGTTGCCAACTTATCTCCTCCTGCAAGTAAAACGTCCTCTGCTGTCGCCTTGCCGGAGCCTCGACTTTATCCATTGCAAAGGTTCTCAAACTGTGCAAAACTTGTGTGAGAGGAAAGCTGCTCATGTTAAAGCCCTGTGTAGGATCTCCTGGCAATGGGGGGGGGGGGAGGCTTTCTGCCCACTCCATCAGACAAGTGATGTATTCATGCAGAGGTGAGTTGCATGCTGGGACAGGCAATCTGGGCCAGTGGCTTTTGGACTGGGTGACACAAAGATCTCTTTTAAACCTCCTCCTACATCCAGAGTGGACTTTCTTTATGTTTTGCGCAAAACTGTAAAAGGCTGACATTTTTCTGCATTAATTAGTGCCCGCGCCCTTTATGTCTCCTGAAAGATTTATTCCTTTTTATGAATGCAGCCGCTCTGTGGTGACTGAGCTCAGTTATTTCTGTGGAGGTACAATGCACACATTGGCTTCTTGGCAATGAGAAACACCAAATGACCAAAAGGAGTTCCACCATGAGATGCTTGTCTGAGACAAAGCTCACCACTTGTCTATTATCTCTGCAAAACAGCTCAAGGGTTAAAACAACATGCAGTTAGATATCTCAAGTCGAGGCATAATATTTTCCCCGGTGTCGCTTAAAGACTGATGCACTGCTATTATGCATCTAAAATGGGAGAAGAAATACTGTGAGAATGTGCTGCACCGGCCGGGGGAAGGGAGGGACGTTGTCACACACAACGACCCACATGTCCAATTTTGGGATAAGAAATTAGAGGGTAGGATGGGAGCCGGTTTGCTGCTCAGCTCTGGGCTTTGCAGACATATGGTAATAATCTGAAGCAGCTTTGAGCACGCGGCTTCCCTTTTAATGAAGAGAGCAGTCGCGCAGCATGAGAACCGGGCTGCAAACACAAGGGCCAATTTCCACCTACTGCAGAAACAAAGAGGGGAGCAGAGGAGGTATTAAACAGCCTCACTTTCATCATCGTCCATCGGATCACCTCTTAATGACTAGATGCTTTTTTTAGCCATTGCAAGGCCACAAAGTACCTGCCTCCATTATGGCACTGGCACTGACTCGTGCAAAAAATATTTAGGTTATGACAAATCCAACTACATTAGTGCAGGAAGGGGCTGGATGAAAACACCAACACATCTTCTCTCCGCAGCGAGGGGCTCTGGCAGCTGTGTGCCGGCACACATGATTTAGGTCCAGTCATCCGTTAGAGAGCAAAAGTCTAATAATCACAACCAGGATGTAGGTGAACGCGCTTCCACCACAAAACATGTTCCAGTTCTGAAGACCTTTCAAGTCTGAAGCTTTTAAAGCAATTTAGTTTTGTACTTTCACAACACTGGGGGCCTAGTGAAAGACAGATAGAGACTTTTACCTTTAAAAACACTGGTTCCTACATTTCCCATGATGCAACTCTCATCTTTCAAACTGAACGTCACATGTAGAATCGGCGGAGTGACCCCTTAAATGACTCGGTGTTAGAAATCCTTTGCAATGAGACCTGCGTGGAACATTTTTATCCCTCAAAAAATGGAAGAAAAAACACATAAAACATGGCTGAAGCATCATGTGCAGCTCGTTTTGACTTTGGTCAGATTCAAAGCGTGTATCTCTGCCTCTTTTCTGATGCCAGTAGAGATGAGGTAAGGGCCCACTAAGAAGACGGCCATCATGGATGGTGTCTCCCAGTGCTATGAAGATAACGCAGCTCAGTACGCTGTTAGCGTGATTATTTTACAGGAAGGAGAGGATAAAAAGCTAATCTGGCTCTGTCCAAAATCTACCTAAATCCGCCTCAACCAGTCGCACCTCTAGAGCTCACATAACATGTTTTATCTTAAAAACGACAAGTTGTTTGTTTATGCAGGCTATGTGCTGGACTACATCTTAACTGGGCGCAGTCACTTCCTGTATGTCAGGTGCTGCTAGGCTGATTTTGTTATCTTCAGGTGGAGCCAGGCTAGCTGTTTCCCTCTGCTTCCAGCCTTTATGCTAAGCTAAGCTAACCTCTGCTGGCTGTAACTTCATATCTAAGGAGGTTTGCCGGTGAGCTCACCTAAAATATTTGAAATAGAAATTGATTTCCTTCTTACTTCAGCTTCATTTTAACAAACACCACCACAGTGCAACATTAACTTTATGGTCCACTGGCCAAATGGCTAGAGACTGTTCAAATTTTAGGTTTCCATTGTTTGTTTCTGGCTGGTGAAGCAAATCTACCAGCCACCTCCACACTTTACCAGCATTTGGCTGGTGGCTGGTGCTTATTTTGTGCCTTGCCAAACGCTAATATTGACTCAACTATATCTCATTTGTTTTAGTGCGACACAGAAATAGCATGTAAAACCTCCTAGTGTGCCGTGCATGAATGAACCGGCTTCTCAATAGCATCACACTCGATAAAGTATTAATGATGTGTTGAGAAATGACTGTGTGAGCGGGCGGAGTACGACAAGACTGTAAATGAGCCTGCTGGAGTGTGTGCACTGTGGGGAAAAAGTGTGCGAGCCAGAGTGTTGACAGAGGGAGTGCAGTCGAAGGCTTGTGCGTGCCCATGTGGAGGAGGTTTTGGGTTATATTTAGCAAGGTGGACCATCAAACGGGCCGAGGTTAACCCTTCACCGGCAAACTAAGACTGGGAGCAGTTTTAAGACTTCTCTGTGTGAATCCTCTGATGGGAAAAACATGCAGAAGATTTTGATCCATTTCAGTGCATCAAATGGCCGCTCTAGAAACTTCTTCCAGCCAGCCTGAGCCTAGTCATTAACAGCATTCATCCGCATAACCAACATCTTCCTGCTAACAAGACGAACCGGAGGTTTCACAGGGGACGGCTGCAACACCTTCCAGCTGTGACGTGGTTTTGTTCCCTCCTCCATACACCTTCAAACCGCCCCGGGAGCGTTACCAAAGCAGAGCATTTTTCCCGCCTGATATTGCTCAGAATTTGCTGATTTGGTCATTTCTCCTTGATGTTTGCGCTTCTAGCATGGGTAAGCGTAGATAAACGGTTCAGCGCCGGCGGCCGTGTGGTGACCAAAACGTGACGCAGCTGTGCCCGGGGGAACTTCGGGTCTACAGAGAGTCTACAGGCGTGCAAGCAGCTCTGGTGCTTTGAGCTAAATGCTAATGTCAGCATGCTAACATGCCCAAAAAGACAACGCTAACATGCTGATGTTTGGCAGCTATCTTTCTGCCCTGCTCTTAGTTTGGTGTTAGCATGCTAACACTTGGTAATTAACACTAAACACAAAGGTAAGCCATTGCTGAATAGTTTTGTAGATAATTAGAAGCAAATTAAAGTAAAATTTAGACGAGTTTACAGTTGAAGATAGAAGTAAAGACATTTCCAAAGCTATTACAACTCATGTTTCAGTCGCGACCAAAAGACATCGCAGCCAAGAACAGCTTAATTTAATGCTACAGCCAGCAAGGTTTCATACAGCTCCACCCAAGAAGGGTTTTACATTTAAAACACAACCTCAAAAAAAACAAAACAGGTGGATTTTAACGAGATTACCAACAAAGGTCATCTAATATTTTCTTTTGATGCTAACGTAAACACTGGCATCAAGCAGCAGAACCTCGCTGCGAGGGTGCACAGGACCATCCCCACCGCGCGAATTACTCTGAGACGTCATGTAATTCAGGTGTCCATCCTTAAAGCAGCAGTTCACAGGGACAAACAGCCACTCTTCAACTTGTTGATATGAATAATCCCATAATTGAAACAATCTGGTTGAAATTGCAGTGGGGGCTGCTGCTGAGGAGCCAATAACAGAGTCAACAGGAATCAAAAACACTTATTCCCTGAAAGTACAGTTATTGTCATGTGGAAGGCAGCAACACGCATAAACAGTCATTTAGCAAGGGTGGAGGTTATGAATGTGGAAGGACACATTCAGAGATAAACATTTGCCATTATGTTTCTGGAGTTAAAGAAGGTGTGTGTGTTGTGTGTTGTGTGTGTGTGTGTGACCTTATCATAGCCCCTGTAATTATCTGCTGCAGTGTGAAGACACAGCGCCTGAAGGCTGACAGACAATGTGGATCATATTAAATGTAAAGATAAACCCTGACCAAAGACCAAATATTCAAGCCTGCACGAGGTTAAAGTGGAAGCAGACGGACTTTTCTAGCTGACCCTGAATCAGCGGAGCGCGGCTTTCACTTGACGCTGGCCCGTCGCCTTCTGCTCAGGACGTTTGATTTTGTCCGGCTGCTCTCTGTTGTATTTCACTTTTCTAATCTGGACTCCAACATGGACAAAATTTTTTGCACAGGTTGCCGCTGCAGGACGCACGCGCCCAAAAGTGAAGCCGAAACGTCTGAATCGCCCCCTGCTGGATGGATGTTAGTTCAGGAAGAGCGTGATTTTATCTGCAGAGGAGATCTTTATGAGTACGCATATTAAACATCAATATCACACTAGATTATGTGCATTTAACTGCGGGAAGCCAAAGATTAATATTTGATTGATTGTGCAGTCCTTGGTTAACATGAATCTGCACGCAGATTAAATGAAAATGCAAAGCAGAGCCCAACAGCTCGCTCTCTATCTGATCATGCAAAACAGCGGAGTTGGACGGGGGACACAGAAGACCCCTCAGGCAAGAGAGCAGCGCACTATCTGAAATCTGAACCCAACAAACGCGTCTGCTGTTGTGAAGCAATGTCCCACAAAAACAAGAATAACAGCTATACAAAGTGCTGAGAGCGAGGGTAACGAGAGCCGAAGAGTTAAGAGAAGGAGAGCAGCCTCAGCTTCTGTTTACTATCAGCCATTTCCAACCGTGCTGGGAGTCCATTGTGTTAGTGAAAACAGTAACACCAGTGAAATACAGAGGGCCACACAACCTGTTAGATCTGTGAATTGTGACAGTCACCTGTTTAATGAGTTACATGAGAAGACTAATACCACTCCAATCTCATTGTGTTAGATATGAAGCTAGAGCCACGAATCAATTAGCCTAGCTTAGCATAAATACTGGAGGCAGTTAGCTTGAGTCTGTCCAAAGCTCAGACTGTGCGTGCCACCACCAGTTAAGTCATTTATTAACATGGTGTATCTTATTTGTTTAATCAGCACATAAAACACTGTGGTTTTAAGGGAAATGACCTGCTGTTATTTTCTCCAGACCCAGTGACTTCCTGGTATCTTCTGTCTTTATGCTAAGCTAAGCTAGTCGCCTGCTTGCTCGAGCTTCATGCTTGACAGACAAACTTGACAGCGGTATTGATTAACTCTGCTAATGTTTGGCAAAAGTATTAAAAAAATCATGTTCTTTTCAATATCCTTTTTTCAATCGCATATGGTGCATCTGGTGGTTTTACATAAAATGAAAAAAGCATTTTTTTGCGTGTCATGTGACCTTTATGTGACCCTGCTGTAGTGCAATGCACACACAGGAAGTATAGCACAGAAAGGAGGAGATGCAAGGAAGGAAATTCATTTTCTGTCAGACAGGGAAGAGGATCAGAGAGTCACTGCGTCAGTGCTCGGTTTGTTTTGCATTATAGTTAGTAACACATATCACATTTAACCAGAGAAAAAACAAGCTGCATTGCAAGGCTGACCAGTATTTACTGTGGTACAAGAAAAGGCTGTCTCTAAGCCACTTTTAATACCAAGAGTACAATCAAAATTACCACGAGCCATGAAAAAGTTATTACAGAGTCTGGCATGTTTAGAAACAACAAATGCAGCGCAGAGCCTTCAGAAAACAAATAAAGGTTGCCGTGCAAAAATATTAAAATGAATTGCAACACAGCACATGGAGCTGGGATAATTACTCTTCAGCAGTTGGAAACGAGAGAGAAAAACAAAAAGCAAAATGTGACCCAGAGCGGCATCAGGAAAAGGCAGAAGTGCAAAGAGTGGAAAAGAAAGAGGAAATTAGTGCCGGGACAAAAAACAGAACAATGGAAAGAGAGTCTGAAGAAGGAAGTTTGAACTGTAACAAGCCACGAGCCAGATCACACACACACACACACACACACACACACACACACACACACACACACACACACACACNACACACACACACACACACACACACACACACACACACACACACACACAGCATGGCATGTGCGCCCACATTACACCAGTCCACTCAGGATCAAGCGTTGCAGCAGGAAGTCTAAAGAGTCCAAATGTTCCCTCGAAGCTCTGCAGCTTTTCCAGACTGAAACTTCCACAACTCTGCTCAACGAAACTATCTCACCATAAAGTCCATTTAGTAGCTCTTCTGGAGCTTTTGATCACATCACACGACCTTCATCAGAGGACGGGAGTTTGCCCAGTTGTCGACGATCAAATTTCCATTTTTTAGCACCTTCTGAGCAAACTCCATCAGCTGATGAAGGTCATGTGATGTGATCGAAATGACAGTGCAGCTCTAAATGGATGTTGCCCTGACACTGTTTTCTAAACCGCCGTGCCAAAATGAACCTCATCTTTCATGCCAGCATGAACCAGAACTCCTTAAAGTGCTCCGGAAAAAAAAAAAATGGAAATTTGAACATCCGCGGAAACTCCCTCCACTGATGAAAATCACGTGTATGATTGAAAGCTCAAGAACGGTTAGTAAACAGACCATGTGGTGAAACGCTGTTCAGGAATGAACTTTCAACCGCATCTTTGAGGAAAACACGGACAAGAAGTCCTGAGTGCGAAGAAAAAAATGGAAATTTGAATTCTTGCAATCGTGATATGATCAAAAGCGACCCGAGAGCAGCTATTAGACGGACCCTGTGATGAAACTGTTTTGTCATGTAAAGTAACTGCAGGGCTTAAACGCGGGTTTTTGGGGGGAAAGTGGCCTCATGTTTCGCGCTTACTGACTAAAAAACATCTGAGAAAACGTCAGTATTTTGCAAGCCATGTCTTTCAGCAGTACCTCTCAGTAAATGTTGGATTATTTTTTCCTGAAGACCTTTTTTTGGGGCAAACTATGTGCTGACGAAGATCATGTGATATGATTAAAAGCTCCAGGACAGCTGCTAAATGGGCTCTGCGGTGGGAATTTTTTCTTAGCTGCTGTTTCCAAGGTCAAAAATAAAGATCAGCTTTAAAGCCAACATGGACAAGAAATCCTCCAAGTGCTACAAAAAATTGGAAATACGAGCATCCACAACTCCAACCGCCGACGAAGATCACCTGATGTGACCGAAAGCTCCAGAACAGCTTGTGAATGGACCTGGTGACGGCTAATTAACCTGCAGTCAGACTAACATCTGAGCAATAACACTCTGACATTAGCATATTCATCGAATGGCAGGAACAGCGTTGGGCTGTCAACTAAACCAACCAAAACACATTCATGAAATCGCTAATTTAAGCCAGAGCATCTTTCAGCCTTTCCACAGATGTCCTCTTTAACGATGGCCGACACTTTAACATCCTAACAGTTCATCAAAGAGTAAGAGCTGAGATTTCGAGTCCTTGTTTTTGTTTTTCGGTGGTGGACAGAGACCAGACGAGACATCTGGTCCCAGATTAGACCAGTGTGTTTAAGACAGGCTTAAGACTCCGGTGGCCTGGAACACTGAAGGGTTCCAGACTCAACCAATTAAGGCTGCTAAACTTTAACTCCATGCTCACTGTATGAACCTATGAAGCGCTGCATGCATCACACATGTAAAGCCTACGAGAGAGAGGAAGAACTGGAGAGCTGGAACAGTGAGTCCAGGAATAATCAGATCTGATCACTCTGTGATCGCTTTGGTAACTTTGTTAAGACAGAATTTGAAAAATACACGTGTTCCTCCTTCTTAAACGTGAACATGTATTTGCTTTTCTTTGTCTCTTATTATTAAGCTCTGGGAAATTGCAGCTGGCATTTTTCACAATTTCCTGAGCTCAGATTGGCTGATGGGGAGTTGCAGACCTTGAAAAGTCTAAATATGAAAATTTTCACTTTGATCTGAATTATGAGCTGGGAAAGCGAGGGGAGCGCAGATGGCAGGTCTGGGGGGGGGGTTGGATTACAATAAACAGTGTTGGATGGAGATTTACAGGAGGTAATATCTATCGTCTGAGTTTAGGCAGAGCTGTCTGAAGGCCCTTCATCACAGAGAGAAGCTCAGATCAGAGTGTGCTGTCCTCTCTGACTGAAACACCCCTGCCTCCAGCTGGGATAACCGCTCAGGTCACTTGCCAAATTCAGCCATTAACTTTGATGACTGGAGGAAAGCATGAAACAAAGATCTGGTGGCTGAGGATCAAAGTCGCGGCAGCTCCTCTGTTCCCCTTCCTATCTGGCTTCTTAAAGAGCAACACAGTGAATTACACGAGGAACAAAAGCATTCAGGTGACTCATGGTAAGATGCTGACTTGTGCAGCAGCTGCAGAGAGTGGCACGATCGATGGCTGACTTCATGGATTTTCACTTACTGAGTCGTAGTCGGAGACCAAGCCAGCTCCTCGGTGGCGATTTGTGCAGAACTGAATTCATGGTCCACTTGTTTGGCACCATCTGCGCGTGCAATCCTTCTTGAAAAAGATCCCCTGCACCAGCAGCAGCTCCTCGCGGGTCTGTCTGTCGGGGTGGCAGGCTCAACGCTAATCACCCAGCAATGTTTAATTACCAGTCTCCTCTATGGCATTCTCATGTTCTTCCCATCTCCGCCGTCGCCCTCCTCTAACACGCACTGCGCGCAGCCTGCGGGATCTGGTCGGTGGCGAGCACAAAGCTGCAACTCACATCACGGCGAATGCGCGGAAAACAGTGGCCGAAAAGCATCCCTCGGTTCCACGCCACGAAAAGTTAACACGGGGCTAATAAGCACTGAGGCGCGGCTGCAAGCTGGACGCCGCGCTAAGCTGTAAATAACCTGTTGCTGGCTGCACATACGCGAAAATCTCCTCGACGTCCAACGAAGACGTCTGCTGGTGAAGCTCGCTCGGTGCCGGAATGAGATTAGGAGGAAAAAAAACCTTCTCCAAGGCCTTTAAAGCGTCAGATCCGCGGATGGAGCTCCTTCTACCAACTTTACGCGACGTGCCGCTGAAGTTGGACGCATATTGTCCGCTGCTTCGCCTCGCCGCCCTCTCTGATTAACCATCGGCTCCCCTCCATTCATTCAGACTACCTGGATCCACAAAGACTCGATGCAGTTTCTCCCTCAAGTGGCGCAGCGTTTCAGCTAGAGGCGCCACACACGCTCAGCAGCAGTCAGTCCGGAGGTGCGTTCACGGTCAGGCGGAGTTTAGCCGGAGAACATGGTGTCTGTCCCATAACTGGTGCGGAGCGAGTCAAAGCTGAAAGTAGTCAAAAACACAGAGCACATTAGCTATTCAAAATGCATTAGACCTTGAATAAAGGGTAAATTTAAGTAGACATTTCCAGTTTCTTGTCAATTTAACTTACTGTCCGACAACCACGGATTTTGTGATTAGATTCCCGTTTCAGTGTTCACACCTTCAAACAGTATTTCTCACTTTTTTTTTTTTTTTTTTTTTTACAAGAGAAAGGACTTAAGGATGGAGAATAGCCATCAGTTTAACAAACCCATCAGTCTAACAGAGGTTTGGCTGGAGCCGCTGGGGTGTAAACTTCCCCAAGCCAAACAAAGTCCAAAACATGTGAGCTGTTAGCTAATGACATTCCCCTTGCCTTTGGAAATAACACTTTACTGGGCACTAAGTTAGGAACTTGGGAACATTCACTACTAACATTCAATATCTGATATTCAGGGTCTTTATATGGGTCCAGCTTTATTGCCGGATCTGAGGCCCACAAGTCAGAAAACTGGGTTGTACACAATGTACAGAAAGTGTGAGAAACGGGGGGTTAAAAGGGTCCCAGCAGCTCATTTTTGTCCCGAGGAACCTTTACCGCGCTGCTCCGGCTATGCTGACATTGTTTTTTTTGTGTGGTTTCAGAAATCAAACCGTTCCGTGAAACCGTCCACTAAATCTGCCTGAATCTCCCACGTATTTCTGAGCTGCACTGGGGGGATTTAGGCGGTCATAATGGCACACTGCCTCTGCATTGTTACTCCACTCAGCACAATTGTCTTTGCAGGCAACAGATGCACCGTTTGTTTGGGAGGGAGGACATCGCGTAAGTTTGGCACAGATCGAGGCTTTATTGCCAAAACAAGGCTTACGGTTAAAATAGAGGCACACAAACGAGGTTTCTGCTTGTTGGCAGGTGCCACTTGGTTTTCTACCAATGACGTAGTCAACAAATAATTTTGGTTTTGATCCTGTTTTTTTGAACAGTGCTAGGGCTAACATCTTGTGCTCTGTTTCATTTACATACATGCTTTGTTCCCAGCTTTGAAGGCAGGTGACAACAGGTAAGTTTAACAGACTCTGAGCGTTCCTTTGCAAACGGGAGCTGCGTCAAATAAATCCAAAAAAAAGTGAGGGAACTGTATCTTTGACTGAAAAAGTCTGTGGTTTGCGCTCGCTTGCTTCAACTCTAATTTCTTTCCTGCATTGAAAAAGGAGTTGTTATTTCTGATCTGGTCTGGTGGCACCTCTTGCAGTGGGGTTTCTCTTTGGTTTGCATGAGGTCTATGGGAAAACATCTGACCTGACAAAGCCAAAACAATGACTCTGCCAAAATGTGGCTGTGTTGTGTTTGTCTGCTCCCACCCTCAATAAAGAGGCGGGGAGCAGCGAACAAAGAAAAGCGAGGGGGCAGAGAGGGGATGTTAAAACAGCCCACTTAACAAATTAGCAATTCTTCACCGTGTGAGTGGATGTTTACGACCGGGTCCCCCTTTAATTCCTCCAGTCAGATAATTTGAAGGTCAGTCCACATGCAGTTACGAGTCGTTCAGACGAGGGTAGTCATTTCTTAAATGAGTCTTGTTCTTGAGGCTTTATGAAACATTAAAGTCATTACAGGTCAGTGTCTTGACAGTCTTTGCTTCAGTTTTCCTTCCCTCCAGTCTTTCATAACAGAGCATCTGCTGCTGTTCAGAGCTAACTCTCAACATCCATTTGCTGCCCCCTAGAGGTCCACAAGGTAGCACCAAGAAACAAAACTAGTGTTTTATCTTTTATATCCCACAAAAGGCCTACATAAAAAATCGTAAACATGTTGCTTTTACAAAACATCTTGAACGACGAGTGCAGCAGCACCATCGTGTCCCTTTAACACAGAACCAAATGTACAACAGTTAAAGCAATAAAAATAGAGCAATTTTAGTAAAACCTTTGACTGGCTTAAAAACACAATACACCGGCAAAATGGGCTCCTTTCTTCTGTAAAACCATCAGATTCACAGAGATCGTCATGTGAACGACCCCGCCTGAACTCTGCCCTCGTCTTTACTCGAATGTTGGCTTTCAGCATAAATAACATGAAAAGTCTTGGCAGTGGGAGTTTTACCCGATAATACAGCTGTTACAAATGAACAAACTCCCGTCTGAATCAGGGACGACGCTGCATACACTGATCAAACGGCTGAAATCCACAAAGTCATGGCTGTGAAACAAATAACACTGGTCTAACAAAGCACTTGAAAAAAAGAGCACAAAGTCTGAACAAAAGTTGTTTGTCATTTAATATCTGGCAGGTTTTTGTATTCATTTGCAGCTTTGGGATGCCACCTACAAAAAAAGAGAGACACCAAACGAGAGCTTAAACTACCAAAGTGTGATGGTGTCGTCCGTGTGACAGAATCAGCGGACGTTCCTTCACAGCGCCGTCAAATGTAGGTTTTAAGACACGGTGAGAACACCCAGGGTTTCAGAGAGGAAGTCCAGTCACAGGAAGGCAGCCATCTCCTGCAGAGCCTGTGACACCGGCCGCTCTGTCAGACTCAGTCTTTCAATAAAAAACCTTTCCGACTCAGCCTCGGTTCTGTACATTCAAAGGCCAGTGCTGACTGACACCAGTCCGGCTGAGTAAAGGGCAATAAACCGATGCTGTGTAGAAAACGTCATTACACCCCTATTTGGCTGGGTCTCGTCAGTCCCTTGAAGACTCGCAGCTTTCCTGCACCAGTGAGGTCAAAACTGTAGTCTGTCGTGACATAGGGCATCTCTCCGTCAAAGCCAGGCTGAAACAGACAAAGGTAGCGTAACTCATGGTAAGAGTAAGCTTTGGACAGATGCTTACGAATCACTTTACATGATGAAGCGAGGAAAGCAGCGTTGTTTGAAGTGTCTTCTCACCTGTGTTGTGAGTATGCAGGAAGGCAGCGATATCGCCCCCACGAGGAGACAGTTGACCTTTCGAAGGACCGAGGGATCTACAGGCGTGAGCAGAAAGTACAGACCTCGCGCCATGTCGACACCTCGAAGCACACCTGGAACACACCCTCATGTAAGTACACTGAATCCTGACGATTCGATTTGACAACCAAGAGCAATCAGTTTTACGTTCATGGAGACCCCAGACCCTCTTTAAAGACACAACATTGATTCTACAGTCAATGAAAACTGTGTTTACTGACAACAGTTTCCCGAAGTGTTCCTGAGCTCATGTGTTAATCTCCTTTATCCAATCATGTGTTCACAAAGTGGTGAACCTCGCTCCATCCTCGCTTGCGAGCGACTGAGCCTTTCCAGGATGCCCCTTTCACACCCAATCATGATACTATCACCTGTCACCAATCAACCTGTTGATTAGCAAATTATCACATTCTTGTTCTTAAGGTTTGATCATCTTGATACTTCAATGACTTTCGCTAATTGCTAACTGACCCCAAACATAAATAAGGTCAATCTGACCATTCATATAAAGGTGAGGTGGGGTTACGTACCAAAGCCCACACATGGGCAGAGGGGGGCCTGTGACAGCAGCACTGGGCCCCCCCTGCTTGTTACTTTGTCTCCCAGGCAGCAGAGTCCCACCAGACTGGCATTGGCAGCATAAAACATGTGGCTGGGCGTCACCTCGCAGTGGATCACACCCAACGCCACCGCTGTGTGAGGCACCTATGGGCCAGAGGGAGCACGGTCAGGTCATCATTAACACGCCACGTATGATCTGGACCCACGCAGATTTGTGAAAATGACAATTTGTGGTTTTACTGGGAGTTACATACTGGAATTATTTCTGAACTGGGAGCAGTGACAAGTAAAATGTGCTGGTGCTGGAAGATCTTTTTTTTTTTTTTTCAAACTTTGGATAGAGCTGACTCCCACTGCTTCCAGTATTTAAGCTAAGCTAATTGCTTGCTGGCTCCTGCTAAATGCTTAGTGTACAGACATGAGTCATTTTCCATCTCCTCATCTAACTCCCTGCAAGTAAGCGGATAACCATATTTCCCAAAATGGCTGTTTCTTTAAGCGCTGGGACAAGCAGATACAGAATATGTGACGTGTGTGTGTGTGTGTGTGTGTGTTGTTTATGCCTTTAAAAAGTCCATTGTAGAAGGTTAGACTGATAAGTAAATGGGAGATCAAAAACACCTTTTTTTTAATTAATGGTGCCACAAATCACTCACAACATTGCACGCTTTTCGAATCCTGATGCCACGATGCACAATTCAGACGAGTGTAAACACACAAGTGCAAAATCAAACTTCCCACGTACCTGGTACGGGGTGAGGCTGTGCAGAGGTTTAACTGGTCCAGGGTCTGCAGACTGCAGCTGACTCAGGTAGGCCAGCAGTGACAGCTCCCTGAGCTCGTTGCTGCGCTGGTGTCTCCTGTCAAACACAACGCACCCGCAGAACATGATGTGGCGATCAAAGAGGTTAGCCGTTAAAGCTAACACAGGCTAACAGTGGGTTACTTACGCTGTTCCTTGGGACGCCACTCCCTGAAACTCTGATTGTACAATGAGGTGAACGTAACTTTGGGGGGGACTGTGGCTCTCTGTGAACTCGTCCAGAGCGGTCTGGGCAGGTGGGTGCGTGTGGAAGCCGTGCGCTGTCCTCAGGAACTCTGGAGTGAGGGTGGGACACTGGGTGGTGCCACCGTGAGTGAGCTGGACGACGTGCGAGACTGGGAAGAAGCGGATCATGTCCACCAGCAGCTGAAATCCAAACCCTGCGGACAGTCCACACACGCACATGTTCAGACACTGCTTATGTTCAGTACCTTTCTTTGAATTCTCTCACTGAGGGCACTGAGCTGACCTTTGACCCAGCCCATGGTGTTGATGATGACAGGAGTCTCTCTGCTCTGGGAGCGTCTACGCCACAAGGACTTAAGGGATTCCAGGTAGCGGTCTAAGTCCGACTCGCATGTCGTCTGACCGTAGTAGATCATGTGCTCTGGTGTGCACTGATGTGTGAAAGGAGGACCTGAAAAATAACTCATCATCAGTCCACTAATCCCACTGAAAGAGTGCAGCAACAACACATGGATAAATCTGTTCAGATAAATATTAAAGGAATAGTTCAACATTCTAGGAAACACGCATGTTCACTTTTTTGTTGAGAGTCAGATGAGAAAACCGATACCACTCTCACATCTGTCCAGCAAATATGAAGCTACAACCAAGAAACAGTTCGGTGCATAACACCATTTTACACCTTGTTTTTGTCCACATCAAACAGACACAGAACTTGTTCATTGGTGAGCTTCATAGGTGCCTGTAGATGGATTTTGGTTGGACAGAGCCAGGTGAGCTGTTTCCCTTTGCTTCTTGATGTTAAAGCCGTAACGTGTGTGAGAGGTGATGTGATGCAACAAGAGGGTAAAAACATACCCAGAAGTGGCTCTCTGACCGTCGACAGAGAGAGGCAACCAGCAGGAGTGAGCTCTGTTTGACCGAGGTCACTCTCCAGATAATCCACACTAGTTGTGCTACACACAAACACAAACGCGCACACACACACACACACACATTTACTTTCTTATCAAAACACATTAGAACATACTATAATCTTACATATCATACTGAGTGCTGCGCTGTCTCAAGATGAACTTTAATGACCTCTACAGGAACTTTTTGTCAGTTAATGCAGCAAATTGTAACAACAAACAAATGAAGATCCAGAGTAACAGAGCACAACCAGTGATACACAACAGGGATCATAACACAGTCTGAGTACCAACTTCAACACAAGATCATGTTAAGACGGATGCACTGTGAAAACAATATCGCACATAAGGTCGTTTTCACACCTGACCGAGCGGACTCGGTTCGATTGGGGAGCTGAAAGTCTCAACATTGTTGCATGTATCACTTGTTTCGGTTCTACTTTCACACTGTGATTTCTAAAGTGCACCAAACTTTCTGAGCAGCATCACGTGGTTGAAAGGGGCGCTCGTCGATTGGACAAAGTAGGAGGGGAAATCCCCCCCCCCCCATTATTTTAGGGAACGCTACAACGCTAGTGAGCGCAACTGTTCCTATAATGCTATTGTAGCTTGTCAGGGATTGATTCTGTTATTTTTCTAACTTTGACGATCTAACATGTGACAACATGTGAGCTCAGAGTTTAAGGACTGTGACTGTTGGTAGTTGTGATTTGATTTTGTTTAAATATGCCAAATTGTGAATTTATGGGTTATTGTTGTTCAGACAATTGAGCTAAGCTAGCTAGCAACTGCTAATGTCAGCGGTCACTTGTTACCCTAGATGCACTGCGTATGCACTGCGTATAGCGTCACTACGTACATTTGGTCCTGTGTTTGGTCCGGTGAGCTTTCACACTGCATACGAGCCGAACCAGGGTTCACTTGCAAGCGAACCGAGACCCACGTTTCCAGGCGGACCAGAGTTCGCTTGTTTGGTCCGCACCAGAGTTCGGATGAGCTTTCACACCTGCCCAAACGAAGCGGACTATCCGAGGAAACGAACTCTGGTCTGTTTAAAGCGGACCAAACAGCTCTGGTGTGAAAGCGACCTCAATCTACAAATATGACAAAATATCTCCATACATTTAATATTTATATACAGATGAGAACTTACTGATTCAGTAAGGTGTTGATGAGGGTGCGGATGAATGTTGACTTGCCAACATTCTTGGCACCACATACGAGGACGACTGCACAACCATCCATGTCCCCTATGAATGAAAGACATGTCCAATAATTAATCAGAGTGCTTGTGCACGTACAGCCACTATCACACACAGAATACACAACGCTGCTGCCTTCACCCATCTGTTAAAAAAATGATGTTTTGTCATTCGGACGTTGGTGTTGGATACTTGAATGTTTAGGATTTGTTCAGATGTGACAGGACTCTTACATAAACAGGCACGTTGCTTAAGCAGTGTTTGGCACCGGCTGCACAGAAGGGAGCGTTTCACCACAGTGTGAAGAAGAGTGTTTTTTTTTTACATTTACTTTGAGGCCAATATTAATCACCATCATGAGCATGAGGGACACTCACCCCCGCTTCTCACAGTAAACCTCCTAATGAAGTTTTTCATCAATTTCACCTGTTTTAGAGGTCATTTTATGACTTTAGTAGACACTGATGTTAATAATGAAAGGAAAAAGGGAGATGCAGCTGAAGTGCTCCGATGTCTTAACCCCTCCGCCAAGGGGTCCCAGTCAACTTTGACAATATTGGTTAAATTAATTTGGCTGCCTATTTTATACATCTGGTACAATAAAGTAACAAAATATTAAATTAGAACTCCCATTTAATATCGATTGCTCACATGCTTTCTGTGGGATGCATCAAAGTGACCTTAATCACATGAACAAGATGCATTTCTCCCTTTGCATTTAACCTTTTGCAGACATGAGACCGAAGTGTAAAACTGTCACGACATTTACGCAACAAGGTGCAGTCTAAAAGGAGCTCACCTCTGCAGGCACTGATCACCGTGTTGAGAGCATCCCTGTAGCTTTTTGACATATTCAGGCCCTCGACGGTGTGGGTGAGGGGAATCATACCCAAACCATTGAGTGGAGTGTCAAGAACAGCAAACATGAGTTCGCTCTACAAACAAGCAGGAAAGAAAGGCTTCTGTTAGATATATGCAAGACTGATCATTCAAAATTACTTACGTTTTAACCAAACTGTATGAATGTGACGAGGTGAACTATGACAGCAGCTTTATGTGAAGGATCTGTTAACTTACCACTGGGGGGCTGAACAATTCACTGAGATCTGTGAAGCTTGCTAGGAACCGTGTCAGAGGCGTCTCCATGGGCTCCAGCAGGATGATGGATGAGTTTGATGTCATCCGTTTTAGCAATTTCTTCTGTGACGCTGCATGACACACATTCAAAGGGGTTTAAGGACAGAAAATGTAGTCCACACAACAATGGAAATCAAATATCACTCTCTGATAACAGCTGAGCCGCTTGTGTGTTTACCTGATCGCAGATACTTTTGGAGGATGGGCGCAGCCTCCTTTCTGTAATCTCTGGTGAGATCAGAGCTTTCCAGTGCTCTGACGGTCAGTGGACAATGTGAAGCTGGGGAGAAGAGTGGATATGACTCCTGGCCTTCCTCAATGGTGAACCCCATCACTTCTACCCGGCCATACAGGCAGGTCAAAAAGCACTTCCCACGGAAACACAGGGTCTGCACGAGAGTCATGTAATGCTCAGTCACAGAAACCATCTGAATCTGATAACAAAAATATGTCTTAATTATTGCCAGATCTTTACCAAAATATCCTGAAGCATACCTGATCCGTCTGCATGACAAGGACCGCGTGGTTTTGTCGATCATCTCTCTCTGCACAGTAATGGAGAGACTGTCCCTCCAGTCTAACGGGTCTGACAACTTCTGATTCACCTGAGGTCTCCATGCTGTTCCCATGGATGGACTGGGAATATTCCCTCCAGTCCTGTGAGTCATTTGACTCGTTGTCCATTGTAAACACTGAACTTCCATTAGCCTGTGTGTGAAGCTTCTTAAATCCAGACTGTGGAGGGTTTTTCTTGGAGTCAGAGATAGACTTTGCCTTCTTCTTCAGCCTCTTGACGCTGGGTTTTTTCCTCACAGACGCCTGGTGCTCCTTTATCACCCTGGCCATGACAGGACTGGAGTTGATCTCTGAGGAACTGACAGGAGGCCTGCACCGTTTGCCTCTCACATCCTTCCACTTCTGAGATTTAGCATGGCCCTTCACCTGTGTGGGTTTGTTCACCTTCATGATTCTGTAATTAACGATTATTCATGTGGGTGCCGGCGAAAGACAAAGTGGGGAGCCTGCAAAGGGTGATACATGACAATTAGCATCTGAAAGGACAGGTAACACCAAGACGTTAGCTCCCCCAACAAAGAACAACAGCACATGACTATTCCCCGATTAATTCAGCGATAACAACATTTACTTTAAGAACATATTAGCCATAGCTAGCGTAATTGTGCAAGATATTTCGATAGCAGTTGAAGGCTAAGCTAACCACGAGCTAGCTAACATTACGCTATATATTTCTTAATCGTTGGTTTTCAAATATGTGAGGCTGAAAAATGAATAGACACACACGTACGACACAAAAAGGACCCAGCTGCCAAGACAACGAGAATTTTAAACTTGGCGTGAAGTTAACAAGGCTACCGTCACCCCTCACAGCCCTAAAAGAAACAGCTAGCTGCTAGCTAGTGCTGTTTCATGACTGATGCAGAAAACTTACCCCCCGCCTCTTAGAAAATAATGCAGATGTGTGGGGGTGGCCTTTAATGATTTAACTAAATGGATAGTGTAAAGAATTGGCTAAAGTGAGACCAGGGAGCTGGCCAACTGTTACTACAACACTGCTAGCAAGCTAGCTTACATGTGTGAGCCACAAACAGACGCCGCTTCTACGTGGTCGACTATGACTTTACCCGGAGTGTTATTATTTACGGCGAAGTTATTATGCAAAACTATTACTATTTTCTTACTGTATTCACGGGAAAATAAAAATGAACACAAACAATGTGGCCATAAATAATCGTTTTGTCTACAGGTATTTTATTGTTACTTTTGCGCATGTTGATATAATTACGTTGATGGACAACAAACATTTATCCCGGAGTTCGGTCGCGTAAACGGCGTCACATCCTCTTCCTTTTGCAGTTTTTAGGGGCCTACAAGAAACGAAAAGAAGGTACATGTAACGTTAGCGTCTTTGCTACGTTTCCAAACTATTTACAGTAGATCCAAAGCGAGTGCAGCTCCTCAGCAAATAAGAGGAAATAATCATCTTTCATCGATGGTGCAGATGTGAGTCTCAAAAAGCAGCTGTCGGGTACGTACGGATCATGCTAAGGGAGCGTCTTAAAATATGTGCTAGGAGATAAACGTCGAGGTGCGCAGGTAGCCAGGGGTTTGCAATAATTTAAAGAAGAGCAGTCTCAACAGTAGAAATATGATCGTTACCGGAAAATGTACATGAAAGTGTTTTATTGTAATAATCCAATATATTTAACGTGGTAGCTATCATGGCACAAATGTAATTCAGTTTGCTAAATTTTCAAGAAGTGGATGACTTAACCCGATGTAAGAGATATCAAGCTCTCTTAAATATTCAACACATAGTTGTGAAATGATCAGAAACAGCTTTATTGGTCAAGTATGTTTGGACACGTGACTCAATATACTTGAATAAGCTGATTTTCAGTGTTGATTAATCTGTCCATTACTTTTTGATTCATTGTTTGGCCATAAAATGTGAGAAAACAGGGAAATATTGTTCATCACAATCTTCTTTTATCTGACCATCAGCTCAAAACTCAAAGATCTCTAACAGATAAGACAAATTAAAGCTGCAGATCCTCACATTTGAGAAGCTGGAGCCAGTGTTTGTTGACATCTTTGCTTTAAAAAAATCACTTAAGCAATTAATTGATTATCAGAATAGCTGCTGATTAATCTTCTGTTGATTTGCTAATCAGTTAATTGACTAATTGTGTAAGCTGCAGGAGGATACACATGCAGCACGCAACACAACAGCAAGCCAACGTACAGCTAACATAGTGAGCAACATTATGATTTTCTCTATTTTCTGAAATTTTTTGTTGTTTGAGAGAGCCCTGGTGTGCACATTGTCAAGCTGTTGCTGTAGACTGTGTATTCAGGGTTATGAATAGTAGGATGGTTCTGGAGGGAACATTATGTGGATAATGTCAAGTCACTTTATTTACATGCAGTATAATGTTACTGTGTGTCCTGCAGCAGAAAGCGGAGGGATGCCTGCAGCAGAGAGCAACCATGCACAGCGTGTCCTGTCCACCCTGAACCAGCAGAGGGCAGTAGGGAGGTTTTGTGATGCAGTCTTGAACGTGGGAGGTGGGGTGGTCTACCTGGCCCACCGCAACATCCTCGCCTGTTTTAGCGAACTCTTCCAACAGTCCAACATGCCCACTGCCTCATGCATGGAGTTCTGCCTTCAGGAGTGCCCCAATGATGGCCTGGAGCTGCTGCTGAACTTTGTCTACACCGGAGAGCTGAAGCTGGATCCCGACAACCTGGACAAGGTGGAGCATGCAGCGGCCAGCCTGTGTGTGCCGGAAGCACTCGCCCTCTGTCGGCAGTTCAAGGAAGCCTCTGAGGATCCTGTACCTTTCAAGCGGAAAAGAGGCAGACCTAGAAAGTCTACATCAGACACAGCCTCCGCTTGTCCAGTCAAGGAAGAGAACTTGATTACGGTCACAAAAGATGAGTCCATCTTTGATCCTGCCACAGCCAATTTTAGCATGGCTGCCACCACCACCACCACCACCACCCGCTCTGGTCGTGTTGTGAAGGGTCCCAGGCGGCTGGTGACTGATGAAAGCCCCACCACTGATTTTCCAGCCCCTGAAAAATCCAGCAAGAGGCCTCCACCGATTCCTACGCAGAGGGAAAGTGGTGATGTTGTGGAGAACCAGAGCCCAGAGCAGCCACCTGGCGAAACTGAGGTAGAACACATGTGCAAATAATGACGATGGTGATTTTAAAGATGAATATGGAGGCTTTTATTACACCCGACTTGTGCTGTTTGCAGGGAGCTGAGCTGCAGATTGGCGTAAATGACAATGGTGTTAGTCAGGTAATCGAGGGAGTAGACGAAGATGACGACGGGGGGGATTTGGAGGGGATCACTGAGGACACAGATGAGGAGTACGTGCCCATCGCCGAGCCCAGTTCCTCATCTCCGTCCTCATCAACTGCACGGAGGCGCAAAGCTGCCTGTAAAACAGACAAGAAGGAGAACGGTGAAGCTGTGGAAGGAGAGTCCAAGAAGGATTCTGTGCAGTGTCCCATCTGTGACAAATCCTTCAAGAGCAAATACTACCTCAAAGTCCACAACAGGTAAACGACTTCAGTGCTTTTCCTCCAAAGTACAGTTGAAAGAATGTCCACTAATGAGTGTTTTTCACAGGCGGCATACAGGGGAGAGGCCCTTTGGCTGCCTGAAATGTGGAAAGAGGTACTTCAGGAAGGAGAATCTTTTGATACACGAGATCAGAGACTGTGCTCGAGTACAGGTGAGTGAGAAACCAGGTGTTGGCTTTGCTGCTGGTGAAATCTGTCCTCAACATCAAGCAAGAGCCCAGAATCACCAGCGTTTGTTCTGTGTTAAAATTCCAGACGTACACCTGCCTGACGTGCTCCTCAACCTTTAATGGGAAAGAAGAGCTTCGTCTGCACGTCGTCTCCCACACCGGAGACATGCCCCACAAGGTGCAGCCTAATGAACGCGGAAGAGTTTTTATGCAGTTTTTAAAAATATCTTCATTGACGTCTTTGTTTCTTTCAGTGTTCAACCTGTGCTGAACAGTTTATGCACAAGAAAAACTTGACGATTCACATGATGAAGGTTCACGGTTATCCCAAACCACACGCAGTAAGAGCTCTTCTCCTTCAAAGACACGTTGACTGAGTTGTGATCCAGTAAATGAAGATTTCATGGTTTAAATTGTGTTTTCAAGCTTAAGGTTTCACACTTTTGCCCTCATATTTTAATGAGGAGTCTCTTTTGCATTGAATTTAGAAGCCTGTCCTTCTGATTCTGCTGCACTTTCTACTTTTTAGTGTCCCCAGTGTCCCAAAACCTTCCTAACTCGGACAGAGCTGCGTGTGCACGAAGCGGCCAAACATCGAGGCGAAAAGCCGTTTGTGTGTGAGGAGTGCGGCCATCGAGCCTCCAGTCGAAACGGCCTGCAGATGCATATCAAAGCCATTCACAGGTAGTGGAACAGCACTGGTTTGATACGGGTACCTGTGCATTTGGAGATGTGTTTTCAGGTAAACTGTGACTGCATTTGTGCAGATTATTATGATTATTATTTGTTCTGCTTTACAGAAACGAGCGCCCCTTTGTATGTAACCTTTGTGGCCATGCGTTCTCCCAGAAGAACAACCTAAACATGCATCTGCGCATACACAGCGGCGAGAGGCCGTACCAGTGTCACCTCTGCGGCAAAACCTTCAGGACGCAAGGTAACGGCTCTCCTCCACTGTCTTCATCACTGCTGGGTAGATCAGAGAGCTGAAGGGGGCGCAGAGGGAGAGACATGATGCAAAGACGGTGTGTGAGGTGAAAGAGACAGATTCATGCCAGTGCGACAGGAAGTTAGTTCATGGCTGCGTATAAACGTCCACAGGCGGTGGGAGTGTGTGTAGTGATGCACATCTCTCATCATCATGTCAGTCCTTTGAGTCTGATGATGAATTATAACGATCTTTCTATACATAAACAAATAAATGCACAATATTTTCCTGTTGGGGAGTAAGAACAAGCCTCACCTTCAGGTGTCACTGTACGGCTCGCACACTGTCGATGTGAGCAGAAATGAGCTTCTTGGCTTCATGCTGGAAATCAGACACTTTTATTAATCTCCTCCAGAGTCTGTGGATCAGAACTGACGCCGTTCACTGCGTCGGTTACTTTCTGCCACTCAGCCGGTTTCATTTTGTTGGTAATGTCAGCGCTCAGGCTTCCAAATACTGCGTGTTTTCTTATTCGATCAGCCATTATTTCAAGCTTACAGTTGGTTCTGCTTCAGCTGCTTCTTCTTCCACTGAGGTATTATGGGAGTTGTAGTTGCAATTTAGAATATGATTCTATAATTAAAGGACAAAATCCATTAACTTTTTTCGGTTTTGTTTTGTTGACATGACGCAGGCTCACATGATGTCACACAATGGGGTTAATGGCACAGTGTCTATTACATTACTGACTGTCTTTAACTGCAGCCAGTCTAGATAAACACAACCGGACGCACACTGGCGAGCGTCCTTTTAGCTGCGATGTTTGTGAGCAGCGCTTCACAGAGAAAGGCGCCCTCGTCCGCCACAAGGCCAGCAAGCACGAGGAAGGCCGCCCCCACTGCTGTCACATATGTGGCAAAACCTTCAAAGGTAAGAGGTACCGCAGTAATACAACACATGCTGCAGTTTACCCAGTTCACTGTCGCTGTCAGCCGACATGTTTTGTGAGTAAGTTAAGGATTCATTCTTCTCCTGGTTTTTGCCTTCACCAGCGAAGGAGCAACTTCGTGTTCATCTGCGTCGCCATAAAGGCATGAGGAAGTTTGAGTGTATAGACTGCGGCTACAAGTTCACTCGGCAGGTAAGCTCACCTGTCGTGCTGCACCTAGCAGGTATTTACATTGTTGATGAATGTGCCTGTTGCCTTCTGGAACACATCGCAGTTACGTAGAGGATGAACGTTAGTCAGATCCAAACGTTGGTGCACAGCAAGGCTTTATTATGAGCTCCTCATAACACTGTTGTACTCATCAAAATCAATGCAGAACCAGCAGCATTGTCTTTTTTATTCCACACATTCTTCTTCCATGTCAAAACCTGGTGCCTACATTACCCACAATGCAACTCCACTCCTGGCAGTTGGTCAGAGAATAGAGTGTGTTATGCTAGTAGCCCTTAGCTACAGAGGTCTGGTGAGCTCACGTCTTTCTAACAGCACACACACCATCAGATCTTTTTCACTTCCAAACTTGAAGCCTTCAGACCGAACTGACGATGACTCAAGTGACATCACTTGAGGCAGACTTGGCACGGCTCCCTGTGGAACCGCTAAAGGTTTGACATGGAGGATATTAGAGCTGCATGTTATTGATTTGTTGAGGTAATGTCTTCAAATGACTCATTCTGCGGTCCAAAGATATCTCAGTGTAAAACTGCTGTCATAGCAGAGGATGGTTTCGATCCATCGACCTCTGGGTTATGGGCCCAGCACGCTTCCGCTGCGCCACTCTGCTACACACCTCAGATGGGACTCGAACCCACAATCCCTGGCTTAGGAGGCCAGTGCCTTATCCATTAGGCCACTGAGGCTGCTGCGGGTCCATTTGATGGTATTCATGCTGTAATCCTTTCTGAGCCTCGTTTCTATGGACGGGGATGTGACTACTGCCTGTTAAATCCTCATATTTGAGAAGCTGGAACTTATCAACACATTTGATTGACTATTTGATTGTTTGAGATCTACTCAGGCTGAATGAATACTATTTTTACCCCCTTATCTCATTGCACTGCCCTCACCTCTCCATGCTTTATCAGGCACACTTGCGAAGACACATTCAAATCCACAAACGCACTGAGAACTACAACCCCCGGCAGAGGAAGCTGAGGAACGTGATAGTGCAGGATGTGGACAGAAGCCCCGCTGAGAACGAAGCAACCGAAGCGGTGGAGGCCTCGCTGATCGCAGAGGAGACAGATTACGGCCCAGAGACCGCCGACGTCCAGGAATCCGCGCACCCAGAGCCCGACTCCGGGTCTGGCCTCGGTTCTAGCTGCATAGTGAGGGTGGTGATCGAGTCGAGTGACGCCGTGATGGAGGAGGTGGCGTCCGACCAGAACCTGGGACATGTCGAGGCAGCGGAGAGTTTCTCTGTGCCAGAAGTCTTGCAGCAGTCGCAGCTGGTCACTGAGGCCTACGAGTCCTCCATGGACATGGAGGGAATCGTTGAGAACGTGTCGGAGAGTAAGACCTGAGGACTGAAAGACCAGAGACTGTGTGCAGCCAGCTCAGAACAAAGGTCTCTGGGAAAAACACTTATTAAAAGAGAAGAACTTAAATGTGACAGAAGGGATGAAGAGGCACAGCCTGAAACCATAGACTGGAAGATAAACTGCAAACAGGTCAGCTCCTGTTGAGTTTGTAGACTTGCAAGAGAAGAGCAGCAAGTAACCGTCAAGCTTTTAATAGTTAACGCAGTGAGTGAACCGCACGCCCGCGAAGGCTGCTCGAATGTGAAATATTTGTTTTATGAAGCCTCTTTTCATCAGTGTGCCTCTGCAGCTGCACTCTGGGAAATCAGTAATTAATAAATGATCTTCAGTGGTTTTCATTCTTGTTACTGAAGGCATTAGAAGAATAGTTTGGCATTTTGGAAATTACACTTAGATGAGAAGATCGCCACCATTCTGACATCTGTCCATTGAATACAAAGCCACAGCCAGAAGCTGCTTAGATTAGCTTAGCTCAAAAACTGCCTGCCTGGCTCTGTGAAATGATTACAAAAGTCTCCCTTTCGGCACCTCTGAAGAGCCTTAATTAACTTTTTATATTTCATATGTTTAGTCTGCACAAAAACCAAAGTTTAAAAACGATTACTTCTGTTTATGGAGATGCTGGACTACTTCTCGACCGCCAGCAGTAACTTCCTCAAGTTTCCAGGCGCTGGTCGCCTGGTTTCCTGTTTTTGTGCTAAGCTAAGCTAGCCGTCTGCTGGCTGCAGCTTCATATTCACTGTACAGATGTGAGAGTGATATTAATCTTCTCATCTCCTGGCAAAGAAAACAAATATTTCCCAGAATGTCAGCTGTTTGCTTTAAGGTGGATGTTCCCATGTCCGCAGAGCTGATGTAGGGACAGCTATGTGAAACTCTGGTTTAAAGGTTCCCTGTGGTCTTTTTACCATAAGCAGAAGAGAAGTAATGTTTTCATGTGTGGGTTTCGTTCATGAAGTGCATGCAATCGAGGACGCGGGCGACCAGTCTCATGCTGTTTGGCTGACAGACGGCGGCGATGACGTGAACATGAGCCCTGCAGAGGCAGCGAAGAGGACCGCTGGTATGCAAACACGGATGATTTTTCAAATCATTTTACACAAAAGGAAATGACACATCGTGTTTTGGTGAGAATCACTGAATGTAGATTTAAGTTTTGTTTGTTGACAAGAAAATGATGCACCTTTAAACATACAGTATGTAACAATTACGCATTAAAATGTGTAAAAACGACGAGACTTACGTTATATATATTTAAGTTGTGTACTTAAATTATCCCAAATGTTTCCACTAATGTTCAAAGGAAGTCAGCGAGCTAACTAGCTAGCTACTCTAACGGTAGTTTAACAATGAAGACAACAACTCCCATGATCCCTTGGTATTTCATGAGATCATCACACTCCATCTTTTCTTCCTGTTATGATTGAGAGACCCCTAGTGGCAGAAATGACATACTGTCTGTTGCTCTGTCTCTAATGTCCTCGTTACACAGAGACTGTGATAAACACACATTGTTGGCAGATATCAGAACACCATTATTGGAATTACGACACTACACAGGTGAATGATTTTCTGTTAAAATATCCAGCTTTATAAGTGAACACATTAACTCACTCTCGCTGTCTGTAAAAAACTTAATGCATCTGTCTTTTCACACTCAGCCAAAACTACTGTCCACTGTTTATAAGAAATATATTAGCAACCTGCTAACAGCTCATCAAATGTGACTCAGCAAAATAAACTCTCAGACCTGCCTGCAGTTTCATTGATGCTAAACACTGTAAACATTCTACAAACACAGTACGGACGCTTAAGAATATACTGTATTTACAAAACTGATTCGACGTCACAAAGTCGTACGAAAACTAAGAAAAACAAGGATGCACTGACTTTAAAAACACTCAAAAATACATTTACCATCAAAGCAAAGGTAGCTCTACATTAGAACAAGTTGAGATATTTTTGCACTTCCAGTTGTGGCCAACATTTAGCGTTTTAGTGTTGGCTGATGGGCAGGGACATCTTAAGCAACCGCAGCACAAATACAGTATATCCATAAATAAATATACAAAACATCCGTAAATACATTTTGTTTTCTAAAGAAATTCATGCACGTCTGACTGGTGGTTATAAAGGCTGATGGAGCCCAGTTTAAGGGTCGGGAGTGACACGAGGAGACGGCGTGCGGCGCATTTATCACAACCCAGCACAAGCTAACGTCGCATGCAGCCTGAAGTTTTACGATGATGACAGAAGATGACTCAGCACACCTTTGAGTACGAGATCTTTCAGCCCTCCTCTTCGGCCACACGGCTCTTCAGTGCTCCGTCTAAACTGTGAATGGTGCCATTTTTGGAATGTAAACAGATTATTGCTGTTTCTGACCAAATATTTAGGGCTACAAACAGTGAAGAGTACTCCACCTCCAGCTACAACACTGTCAGACTGACGGTGCGTCAAAACCAAAGCAGCGGAACCAGAGGTCGTCTCTCTTTTCCTACATTACCCACAATGCACTGATTGCCACTCAAAGCAATTCAGTAGACTTCACGCGGCTTCCTCTGGAGCCACAAAAAGCTTCTTTTTTTTTTTTTCCACAAACGTTTTTCACACATGCAGCCGAACCTGAAGACCTCCTCATGGACTCTGATGAGTAAAACCAGTGAAGTTTCCCTTCAAGCATTTCAAGCTTAAATCTACTGTTTTCCACTGTAGCTGACTGCTAACACAGATGTCCACGCTGGGGGCTGCTGCGTCCACTGTGTGGGACACAGTCTGATAGAAAAGCTCAGGGAAGCAGCTTGAAGGTGGGGATGTTAAACAGTAGAACGGGCTTGTAGCTGCTCTTTGTAGCCAATGGGGAAAAACTGCTTCAGTGGGTGTTGTCTGCTCTCTGGCCACAGGGGGGCAGCAACAAGCCCATCAGAGCTTGATGCAGCAGAAAACTACAAAACACAAAGATGACGTTTATGTTTTATCAACAGTATATTTTGGTTTTACAAGGGAGGAATCTTCAGAACTGTTTGTCAGATGGTCGCTTTTTGGATTAACGGGCTGTGCACCAGATAATTTCTGTAATTTTCCAACAATCTGACATTCAGCCTGTGATTATTCGGCCGTGCAGAGGTGAGGTTACCCTCACACTGACATGACATCACTGCCTCCCCCCTTCTGAAGGCTGGCTTGTCCCTTTGCCTTTGGATTTCCATCACGATCGGACAACACGCTGTGTGAACTAGCTCTGATCGAGCATAACTCGACCTTCCCCACCTTCGATTCAGAGCATAAAAGGCCCCTTCCCTGAACTTCTTTATGAGATCCATCCGGTCCTGTTTCCCACACAGTGAGGCCAGATGGGGCTAAGAACACCAGACCTTTTCGTGATTCATCCAGTCAACAGACGTGAGTAATTATCGGTGTGACAGCTTGGCAGTCCAGTGGATTAGAAGGAGCTCAGACTACTTTGTACGCGCTCAGTCTTCTCTGCTGCCTTTAACCGCTTCAGCATTGTGATGAGGTAAACTACTCATGGCACAAAGAGGGAGAACAGATCAAAAACACAACTTCTAGCTCCAAACTCAGTGCGCTGGGTTCACATCCTGGTTCTGGTTTTGGTTGAGATTGTTGTTGAGGTTGTGGAGCGCCTGGTGACGCTGGTGCCGGTGCAGGTGGATGGCGTTGGACTCGGGTGCGTCAGTAGCTTCGAACGCGCTGGACACCAGGGGCATGAACTGGCGGAATATGCTGACGCTGCCGTGCCAGAAGGTCGGCTGAGGTAGTCGTCCAGCCAGAGTCCACGAGCGGGCGGCGGGGTCGTAGGCCTCCACCACGTCTGACAGCTCAAACGTGTTGTCGTAACCACCAGACACGTATAATTTACCGCCCAGGACCGCCACGCTGCCTCCAACGTGGACCTGGATACAGAAATGAGATTAAGAAAGTATACTTCATGATGTAATACAGACCTGAAAAATGACAAAAGGTCTACAAAATAAGAATATTCTGTTTTTAGAAAGTAAAAATAAAATTATTAGAAGCAGTAATCAATTATCTGTTATCAGTCATCCACCATCTTTCCTGTATTCAGAAACATAAAGTCAACCAGTGATGAACTGCAGTATTAAAAACAGCAGTTTTCACCCTCAGCTTCGGCTTCCCTGCAGTGCTGTCAGCACCTGTTTACGGTCCTGTTGGTCACAACTATTACAGATCACAAGCGAGCGCTCATAAAACGCGCTGGCAGACAGCAGTCGATGAAACACAAACCTGGGTCATCGGACTAATCTTGTCCCACTCGTTCTTTTGAGGATTATAAACATCAACCTCAGCTGAGTCATCCCTGCGAATAGAAACACACACAGTCAAGCTGCTGCCAACACAATCACTGCTTCACATGCATTCAAGCTAACTTTATCGACACCGATGCGTCACGAACGAATGCTTCTTTCTGGCCTTCTGAATAACCACATCCTAAATATTCAAGTATTCCAAATGTAAGTTTGTTTATAGCCAACACATTTATGGAGAAAGATGTAATTTCCGTCGATCCAGCAACAAATGGAGACGTGAGACCCTTTACCCCGAGGACGGTCTCTGCTGTAACATGATGAAGATTTTCTGGACATTGTTTTTTTTACAGAAGCACCAAATCTGAAAGGAAGTCTTGTTTTGTCATTTCTCACAGCAGGAAACCAAGCAGGAAAGAAGACAAGTGAGTGCAGTGGCGCACCCATGTGGTAGAAAGGCAGAATGACAGTTTAGATTAATCTACCATGATGGGTTTAGTGCTCAGATCCTTTACTTAAACAAAGTACCAATACAATAACATAAAAATACTCCATTACAATTTTTCACTAAGTATTTAAAATAAAAGTATCCTAATGGATTACATTATTAATACAGATGCAGCAGTGTATTAGCAGAATTTTACTGAAGTATCTGTTAGGTAGTTTAAGCCAGTGGTTCTCAACCTCAGGGTCAGCCCCCTCCAAAGGGTCACCAGATAAATCTGAGGGGCCGTGAGACAATTAATGAGAGGAACTATTAAAATGTTGTGGAATGGAGGTATAAAGCAGCATAAAATGGAAACACTTAAGGAAAGTACCAATCTGTATTTCAGCACACTGCTGGAGTAAACGTGCTTGTTACTTTCCACCACAGGTGTTTATACGCGGGCTACTTTCCTTAAACAGGTCTTAAAGTAAGACAGGAGCTGATTCTCCTCCAGTCAGACGTAGTGGGATATGTAACTGACCTGACAAAGTAAATGAGGCTTTTGAGGGTCACGGTTTTCGGTGTGAACGACCACGGGGGCAGCTGCCCACAGCTGACCATGGCCCAGCGGTTGGTGTCTGCATCGTAGCTCTGGATGGCCATGGTGTCCTCCCCGGTCAGAGAGCCTATGGCGTACAGGCGCCCGTTGCAGGTGGTGGTGGAGCAGTTGTCCATGGGGTGCAGCATCGGCGGTAGGGCCTCCCAGCAGTCCAGGGCGTGATCGTAGCGCTCGGTGCTGTCCGACGCCACCACGTACAGCTGACCCTTCAGCACGCAGGAGCTGTGGTACTCGCGGGCCTTCAGCATGGGCGACACCTCGGTCCACTCGTTGACACTGGAATTGTAGCGCCACACGCCGTCATAGAGGCGAGAGCCGTCAGAGCCGCCTGGAGGAGACAGACATGTCGTCTCAACTGTTAATAACTATCAAGGATTTCTATTTGCTTAGTCACTTAGCGCCATGGAGCACGATAAGATGTCACACAAAGCAAAACAGCAGCTTTGGTGTGTGTGTGTGTGGATTCATTTCAGTCCTGCAGGTAATAAATACACAACAGTGCTGAGTTCACTGTCATCACGGTTTCTCTCCACAATCACATTTAAGGCTTTTTGAGAGCTTGACGGGAAATTTCATCGTCTTTCCACAGCAGAACGAATCAATATTAGCTCTGTTTTATGCCAATCACAGCATTAATATGGATATTTGCTCAAGCATCTTCACATATTAGTACAAAATCACAAATTTCATTCAAATTTAAACACTGACACCAAATACATAAATGCTATCACAATGTTTTTTAAAAGAAACTCCATCCAAAGGTATGAAATCTCAATCCGCCTGTCAGCATTATGCAATCATATGCTGCTGTTATTTCTGTCATTGAAGGTGTGAGCTCACGCTGCTAAATTTACAGCCGCCGCCAGCGTCCAACAGCAGACTCGAGCTCTGAGTGAAGGTCTGGGATGATCCTGGCCAGGATGGGCCAGTCCATCGCTGATGAAGATGATGATGGTGACAACACCACGGCTATCCTGGCAGCACACCGCGTCCTGCCTCGCTGTGCCTTGCTCACTCATGGAGCCACCAGCCAAACAGCCTGCAGTTTATTTATAAGCACAGCCTGACAGCCATTTCATAAGATGAGGGAGCGGGAGTGGAAATCTACCGACTGGAGCTTCACAAGCCGCACGCTGTCTGTAAACTGAACTTCAAGAAACAAGAATCTGATGGAACCACTTTCATTTCAGGCTGAAAGTGTGACTGACGTACAGTTTACTCCACCCACTGTATGATGGAGTACATCTTTATGCAAACTTAGAAAAACATGAAATTTGAGTTTTGAGACCTTAATATTTCAAATATTTCGGCCTCTGACACAAAATATCTGGTGTGTAGAAAGTTGTGTGAACGTCTCACCTGAGACATACATATCATTCCCGAGGGCCGCTATGCTGTAGCCTCCTCCGAGGTGGTCAGGGAACTCAGCCAGGTAGCGCCACTGTCCGGTCTGGGGGTTGTAACAGTCCACCGTGACCAGCTCATCGCAGTCCTGGTCGCAGCCTCCGACCACCACCAGGATTTCTGCCAATCCCGTGGACGGCCGTGGCCGCATACGGTGGCAGGGCCTGTCATGGCGGTCGTACTCACAGGACTGGAAGCTGCGAGCTTCGTTCACCATGCGGAGGCAGGTGGGCGAAAGGTAGACGAGCGGGTCGCTCTCCACGTGCGCCAACAGGAAGAACCTCCGGACGAAGGGGAGTCGGACCTGCTGGAGGAGCTCGGGCCAGTAGTGCAGCCTCCGCTGGAGATCGGCCTTCACCCAGCGCACCGCAATTTGGTAAACCGTCTCCTCCTTGTCCACGCAAAGCTCATCGTCTGACACAAACTCCAGGAGGCGTTTCCAAGGCAACCGCTCAAAGTCCGTCCCCTTGGCCAGCTCCATTATGTTCTTCAGGACATAGCGGCGAGCGCTGGCCGCTAGTTCTCTGCAGGCATAGGCCTCTGCGAAGTCCTGGATCTCTAAGCAGTTGGACACATCCAGCCGCTGCTCCAGAAAAGCGCAGCAGGCCTCTTTGACGGACGGGAACTGGAACAGATCGGCCGTCTTCAGGAGGACGTCCACGTTATCCTGAGTGACGGTGACCCGTCCCGTGTAGCAGAAGTCCACCAGCAGGCCTAAGAGCTCAGCTGACACCTCGTGTAGAACCACCCGGTCCATAACACTCTCCCTTAAGGTTCCCGCGAACATAGCCCGGAAGTAGGTGCTGGCAGCGGCCAAAACTGTGCGGTGACAGTGGAACTCGCGGCCCTCGGCACACAAAGTCACATCGAAAAACTTGCGTTCGGCGCGGAGCTCGTGGATTCCCCGCAGCAGGTTGAAGGCATGAGCCGTGTCGAAGAAAGGCAGGGTGGACGGTTGTGTCTGCAAGACTGGCTTTTCCATCTCTCCGCTCTGGGTGTCTCAGTTTCCGGTGGTTGTGCTCAGAACGCTGTTTTCATCTGGAAGAGACGAACCAGAAACATACATCAGATGTGGCATCAAAGCTTTTATACGTTACAGACCAAGCTGGGGCTGCAACCAGGGACCTTTATTGTATCTTGATTAATGAAGCAATTGAGTCATAATTGGCTATTGATGTCATAATATAGTGAAAAATAGTTTTTTGAAGGCAAAGTAGACATCTTCAAACTGCTTGTTTTGACTGAGCAACAGTCTGAAATCCAAAGATAATCCATTGACAATCACTCAAGACCAAGAAAACCAGCAAATCCTCACAATCACTTTCAAAATGACTCAAATATTAAAGCAGTTGCTGAATAATTTTCTTGACATTTGACTAATCGTGTATCCCATTCTCAAACTGCACTCAGTGGTCTGTAATGGTGAAAGAATTGAGACACGGCCTGTGTCACAGTTCAGCTCCTCACAAACATCAAACGCCAAAGAGACGTATGAATTTACATTTTTTACAACCTCAGCGTCAGATTGAGAACAAACACACCAACGAGTTCCCTCAGTTCATTTCACAGTTTTGGAAACAATAAAACCAAACATGTGAGCCACGTTGACAGACCCCTGAGCCAAATAAATAAAAACATTTGAAATAAATCCAAGCTGTTCCTTCCCTACCTGATGAGCCCTTCCAGGTGAAGTTCACAAACAAACGACAGCGAACGACAGTCGAGAACATACGACAGCTCAGCTCAGCCGAAAACGACCAGCTCCTCACTCGTGTTTAAGAAAGAGAGCTCGCTTGTGCTCAGGGGCTATAAATACACCAGCAGTGTCCATTTCCAGGCGGGGGGGGGGGTTTGAGGAGAACACCTAACATGCCGTGGGCTGCCGCTGTGGGGGGAGTATAAACCCCCCCACTGGTATGCCTCTGTGGTCAGTCAGCGTGAGTAAGTGGTCTTTGAGAGGGGAGCCAGCTGAGCCCGGGCCTCCTCCACCATCAACGCAGCAACAGACCGAGACACAGAGCTTCCTGTCAATATTCTGCAATCAGCTCGCCGCAGGCCTGCTCCAATCACAGCGGACAAACGGGACAAGAGGCGGATCAGCTGTCAAAAACATACATCTATCAACATGTTAAAATGAACGATTTATTTACATTCACAGCCGCCTGCCAGGTTCACCGTCGTGGGACAGCACACGCAGAATAAATCCAGTTTCTTCCATGTTTTTGTGTCACGATCTGAAATGGGAGCCGACCTGTCGACAGACTGAAATATCTCAACAACTACTGATAAAAAGCCACCAATCTGAGCCATGATCTGCTGCTTTTCTCTGTTTTCCATCAGTGCAAACTGAATCTTCAGGTTTTGTGCTGCTGTGAAAATCATGACAGGCATTTCAAACCATTTTCTGGAATTTCATAGACTAAAACAATCGATTAACGGCAGAAGAATCGTCAATTACACAAACAATTTTTGGACTGCTAGTCAGACCAAAAAGGATTTAAGTACGTCATGTTGTACTGCGGAAAACAGTGATTTTACACTACGTTCTGACATCTTATTGACTACACGATTAATCAAGCAAATAATCTGAATGTTAATCGATAATAAAAAAAATTGGAAGTTGCAGCCCCAGCCATAAATGTTGAAATCAGTGACATGTTTATATTTACACATGGCTACAAGATTTAATGTACTAGAACAGCACATATGGAACAGAACCCCCCAAAAAAATCACAGAATATGGATTTTTTCCTTCTGATTCAAGTTCATTCAGTGAATCCTTAGTTAACCACGCAGTACAGTACAGTTACATTTCAGTTTCAGAAGTGAATCACCAGGAGAAAAAGCAAAAACCAGTAAAACATTTAAAAGTACAAGTTGCTATTGAGTTAAAGGAACCTGCATTGAGGCCTATCTCAGATTCTTGTCAATATTTGGATGATGAGGATGATGATGATGATGATGACTCTCGAAATACGCGGGTATCTTCTTACAGAGATTTGTTTAAAGGTTGTAATGAAGCTCCCGGTCCTCTGGCCAAAGGGCTTAGCACACATTCCACACAGGGGTTCAACAATGCAGCGGTGCACATGGAGCTCTGCGAGGGATCAAACTGCTGTCCTGAAGGACAGACGGGCCCTCAGAAACCAGGCACATCTTCCTCACGTCTGTGTATGTGGTTGTCTTTATGTTAGAGGGGATAATGGCTTTTCCTTCCACTCGTCCGTGGGTGCATGACTTCCTCCTCCCACGGCCGTCTGTTATAAAGACTGAAAATGCTCTTCACGGAGTAATTTAACTACTGCATCTGTTCTACTTAACATTATAGAGGATAGCTTAACACCCCAACAGTCAGAAGTATTGTGCAGCTAACTATGTGTTTACCAACCAGCTCTGAGAGCAGCTGACAGAAATTTATATTCTCAAAGGTCGGGAGAGAGAGGAGGTGAGAGGGAGAGAAACAGCAGAGTGGAAACAATCTCCCTGCTATGAGCACAGAGAGAGCAGTGTAACAGCCTGTATATGACCCACTCAGCCAGGCAATACGGGCGAAAGGGACCCTAAGCCCCCTTTCATCATGTGCCATAACAGTGTGAGCCTGTCTGGCCCTGGAGGTGAACTCATGACCTGCAGTTCTATTCGAGATGAAAACACTCAGAGAGGGACGATGCTGTTAGTCAGAGGATTTCTGCAACGTCCCGGCAAAATGTTGTATGTTACGTTCTACACCTCGAAATGGTACATGAGAAGGTCTATTCCTGTATTTGGGAACCATGTTGCTAGTGTATTTGTAGACTAACAATCAGAGCTACTGTAAATAGAAACTCTGCAATTACTTCGACTGTAAGGCGGCCACTAAATTAAACTACTGAATCCGAGTTGAAACATCCAAAGAACAAGACTAAGAGTCTACAGACATGCTAGCAGCTCTGTCAGGCCGGACACAGATTTAAGCTAAATGCTAACATCAGTATGCTAGCATGCAGGTAAAATGTTTAGCATTGTTACCATCTTAGTTTAGCATGTTGGCATGCTAACGTTTGTCAAACAGCAGCATAACATATAGCTGAGGGTCGGTCATAAAGCAAAATACTGGACAAACTATATTTTGACCTGAACCTGAGGGACATTTCACAAAAACCATAAACGTCAACCTCAAGTCAGGGGATCATAAAAGCAGGATTCATCCTCTGTGGACTCTGAATGTCTGGACAAACTATCACAGCTTTCCAGTAAATCGCTGCGGAGGTATTTGAATCTGGACCAAATCTGGACCGACCTACAGACCAAGACTGACGTCCCAAGAGTAAAGCGCAAAGACAGGAAATTCAAAGCGGAGGATTCAAGGGAAGCAAAAACAAAACAATACTAAAAATGCACCATCTTCAAAAACTGTTTGGTTTACTCAATGCAAGGCGTGACTCTGCACAAAAGCCTGACAAAACTATGTGGCTTCCAAGAGTCCAAGCAGAGCTGTGTTGTGCAAGTGAGCAGGTTAATCAAAAACAGTGTGCACGTGGCTGCTTACTCTTGCTTTGAATGCGAGCGTTGCCCCTTGCTGGTGCACTCTTGCAATTACCATCAAAGGTAATGAACATCCAGGCTTCGGCGCTGTTTTGCATTTCGGCCACATCAGTATCGGCCATCACAGCAGTAGAATAGCTCCACTGTCTGCAGAAAGACCTTGTTCAAACTTTGCTATTCAAATCTGGCATTTCAGTTTGCAAGTGTCCGGCTTCAGCTGCTTTGAATATCAAAGTAACAACGGGGAACATGAAAAGCAGCATATAACCTGGAAGGCTGTTTTTCTGCAACAATACAAACATCAAATCAGCAACACGTTGAACCGGATCGATGTGGTCCAGAGCAGGACCTGTAGGATAACAACCACAGTGACACAGCTGCTGTCTGTGCTGTCACTCCAGGCAGCTGGGGCCGAGGCAGCCAGCCGAGCGCAGTGACATAAAGCCCTGGTTCTCCACAGCTGAGCCCGGCCTGGCCATAAAAAGGCAACCACACGGCGCTCATCTCTTTCCCCGCGGAGGAGGGCCGGCGCCGGGCTGCTAACAGCAACGACACTCAGACGAGGGGACGGTGCGAGAACGGACGTGTTCTCGCTGTGGTGATGCCACTGCGTCTCATCTGAATAGTGCGCTTTTGGTTGTAGATGTCTTGGTGATCACATAATGGTTTCGATCACTGTCAACAAAGCAGAGGTCTCAGCAAGCATCTGCCCAGCCAGAGGTGGAGTTTACAGCGTACATGTACTCCAGCACTGTACTTCAGTACAATTCTTTAGGTTTACTGGAGCAGTTAAATTTGATATAACTTGATACTACTCCACTACACCTGAGAGGGAAATATAGTACTATTTTACTGCAACACATCTCTTTCACAGCTGTAGTTACTTCTCAGCTTAAGATTTTTTGTGTGTGCATCAAGTAACGCATGCAGGTAAAATGTTTAGTGATGTTTAAGTGATGACGCAATTAAAATTCTGCACTTTATCAGCAATATTACATAGCTTAGAATCATTATTTTCCAATAATATAGTGTACATTGCAATTATAACTGAGTAGTGCACTTTGCACAACGAGCACTTCTGATACATTCAGCTGCTACTAGCTCTGCACCTCTTTAGTAAAGTTTTGTATGCAGGACTTCTTATGAGGAAAGCTACTAATGTCATGCTGTATTGCACTTGAGAATATACTGTTGCATAGAAAGGACATTATGGGATGTTTTCATACTGTTGCATCCCTCTTTTTACTGCAGTAAAAGGTATCTACATCTTCCACTAATGTGCCTTCCTGAAGCGTCCTTGACCAGCCGGTGAACCACATCAAGTAAAACTTTCATGACTGAGCTTACAGTCTGCATGTTGCCCAGTAATTAAAGCAGCAAATGATTCATAAGTCTTGCATCAGGAATGCAGGGCAGAATAAATTTTAATGCAGAGCAGAAGGCCTGTTTCATGCCATATGTCAGGCTTTACTAGCAGGTATAATTTCAAACACTTAGGCCCCTGCATTCCTCTGATTCCTCTGCTCCGGTAACAAGAGCTACAGCCACAAGTTAGAATAAACATCTGCATCGTTCAGGCCATGCAGAGCACAGTCAGGCCTCAAACTGCCGTGAAGACATACTAATGCTGGATCACAGCTCAGATATAAGCCCAAAGCCCCACGTACAGATGAAGTGTCGCTGTAAGATAAAGCACGTTTGATATGCTGATGACACAACAACACGGCGGTGCGCTAACTGTTCGGCAACTTATCGAGCTAGCTTAATCAACTTTCCACATAACGCATCAACTCATTTTCAAAAGGCCAACTTCAGTGCCGTAAAGGCATTTCAGCGATGTTTATGACAGCGTGCAGTCTATGTACCAAACAAGCTTCTGTATTTCACCCCGCCGAAGAACAGAATGACATTTTTACACGATGCTCGTAACGTTATTTTCCTGTCAGACATAACGTATATTACGTTACTGCTGCTGTCAATCTGTCCTCAATAACACGGGCTTCAAAAACAGGCAGACTCAGTTTTATTCAACTCACCAGTATTTGTCTTCGCCAGATGTTTACGATTTTATGGAGTATAACGCGTTAAAAGCTTAGAAATCGAGCTGAAATGAAAGTTTGATGCCGCCGATCTCTCCGGCCTCCTCTGCGCCATGATACCCTGTACCGTAATAAATGATGCCTTCACGTGCTGTCGGAAATATCAACCTAGACACGCACACATTTTTGTTACTTTTTTGTTACTTTTTCAAACAATTGTTGTATACATTCTGTGTTTGTCTGTATGTTAAATTGCTACTGCAACGAAATAATTTCCCAAATTGGGATCAATAAAGAAGCAGTCTAAAGTCTAAAAGTCTAAAAGTCTAAAGTCACACTCAACAATCCTCGGTCAGATAGAATTATCAATACTGGAAGAAGTCGGATGTAAAAGTAGCAATACCATGGTAAAGTAAAAGTACAAAATTATAAACGTATACTATCTACAAAATTTGCAATACTCAAAGCACCACAATTTCACTTAATTATATTTCTTTGAGAGTTTTAACTACTAGTTATTTCTCAGATTGCACATTTTCATACGACTTTGTCCAGTTAAAATCACCTAAAATCATCAAATTTGGTGATTACATAAATTGTTTTTGTAGACCAAAACAAAAAACAAAAAAACACTTATACTTAAAACTCAGACATTGAGCAGATCTCATCTAAAACAATTATGCAGAAAAGTACTTTTGGTAGCTTACAATATGTAGCTCTAAAATGTTGCAGCACTTTCATTTCTTGGATCTCCAAATACAGTCTCAATAAACTCAATGCTTTGTTAAATGATTTCTTAATGTCTTCTGAGTGTGTGTGTGTGTGTGTGTGTGTGTGTGTGTGTTTTACTGTGTTTAGTCTGGATCCCAAACAACATGTTAAAACACCAAAGTCACAAAATCACATAAACAAACTAAGTGATCAAGGCAGCGGTAGGCGAGCAGCTCCTGTGATCTGTGAGGTAAAATGACTGTTTTTGTCAAAGGAGTCTGGTGGCTTTGAAGAGAGTAATATAACTGCATCAGTTCCCCGTCAGAAAGGGCTGTCTGACTGTGAATCACTGAAAATATTCTAAATATGGTGCACAGTTAAACTGTTATTGTTTTCTTTATGTGGGCCTTTTAAGGTAGCTAAAATATGTTTTGCAGCTGCTTCCATCCACAGCAATCCATTACTGCTTCCTACACCAGTGGCTACTCCTGCTGCTTCCCTAAACTGGGGATGTGCCATCTACTGTAGTTAAGTATGGATCAGTACCTCATGCAACCCCCCTTCAAAAAATCTAAGGTATCCCTTCAGTTATCTGCAATTAAAGGACCATTTCCAATTTTATGGAGACCTCTGGTGGCTGTGTTGAAGAATAAGACAAAAAGGGTCAAAACCAGGTCAAAGAAGATGGAAGATGTTCTGACATGTCATGGTGGAAAAAAAAGGTGTGAAATCATCATCAACAGATATGTTTGTAGAAGCAACCTGGATCCAGTAAGATCGACTGACAGATGCATATGAAGCTGTCCTTATTTATATCTTCTTATAAACATCTATTGAGCAATGCTGTGTTTGCCAACAGCGCTTTACAATCAGCAAGACAAGCCCTTATTTCAAAACCCTGAGCCTGAAATGATGAAATCCCACCAGTCCTCCTCCGTGCCTTGGAGTGTTGGCCATTGTCTCTCATCTTCTAATTAAAACTAAAACCAGGCATCATTAACATTTTCCTTCTCCCACTGCTCACATTTAGAAAATAAGTATTTGCTTGAAGCAGAATTCACAACCTAATCTTTGTGCAAATAAACCTTGTACATGAAGTGTATTGTATATACAATTTGTAAGACAAAGTTATCTCAGCCTAAACAAACAAAATGGTAACAAGATGTTAAACTGGCTTTTAATGTCAGATTATTCGTGTATGAATGAATAAAGTCATCCATCAGCCACTTTGCACCAGTTTTAACCAGCAGAACAGTGGGACAGGATATCCTCTGAGGCTATCACAATGTTTAATTCAATCAGCTGCTTAAAATTCAGTCCATGGGGGACTCCTGTACATCTATCTACCTTTGCCACTCATCCCTCAGAGGGGGATAATGAGGCGGCAAGAAAGAGATGTTGGCCTGGCATGTAAAATAAGGAGTGAAATACCCTTTGCAGTGCAATTAAGAGTGACCTGCTGATGAACCTCCTCTGGCCTCATTGTGTCCCATAGGCAGTGTAGATGTGGGAACTGCTGACGGACATCTTCTACACAGGGTCGCAGTGACATCGCACAAATCTCACAGAGGGCAACTGATGCTGACATTTTACATCACTTCAGTGAGATTTAGTAATTAAAATTTGACTATGACACTTGGTTTTCTTCCCCACAGAGAACAGGGGTGTACTGGAGACTCTAGCCCAAACATATGGTTGTAAGACATAGAGTTTTAAAGACTGTCATTTCTGGAAATATATGTGTTTTCTTTCATGCCAAGAGTTGTATGAGAAGATCGATACCACTCTCACATCAGGAGGACGATTATGAACCTAGCAGGTGTTAGCTTAGCTTAGCATAAAGACTGGAAAGAGGGATGAACAGCTAGCCTGTCTCTGTTTAAAGGTAACAAAATTTACCAGCACCTTTAAACCTCACTAACACATTATATCTTATTTGTTTAATGAGTACAAAAACATAAAACGAGTGTAAGAATTAAACACCATGTTTTTACAAGGGATTTTGCGCAATTTCTTGGCCAGGACAAAACTCCAGGGTATCATTGCTCCTGAGCAGATACGAGTGCCGTGGTACTACCAAGTCTGTTTCCAAACATATTGAACAGTCCTTAAACTTAATCCTGCATTAACTCATTTTTAAGGCCAATTGAGGGCAGTGGAAAGAAGCTTTAAGCAAAACACTGACATGTTATCATCACTTTTTCAGATGATATATTGAATTTATTAGCAAACAATTTCATATTCACACATTCATTTAAAGTCATGGTGAACGTAGCTCCAATATTCACTCCCCTTTTAGCTCTGTTTTTGGTCACCACACAACCCATGGGGCAACTATCTGTTTTTTTGCAGCTGCTAAATGTTCCACTATGTTCACAAGCTGGATGCTAACTTTGACTGTATGCCATTTAATGCTAAAAAATGTCGTGTAAAGTGAATTTTTGAGCATTTTCTGCTGAAAACGGTTGCCTGCTTCCTGAAGGTGGACCAAAACAATGAGCTAAAAGAGGCTAAAACAGCTGCCTAATCTGAGCTCTGCCAACAGTAAAGTTATTGTAAAACCAAAACAATGAGCTGAAAGACACTATAAAGCTTCACACAGGTGAGTCAGGTGACAATTATCTGAGGATTTGCAATTTTCACACAGTCATTAGATGATTTGTTACTATGTAAAAATATTGATTACAGCAGCTTTAAGGTTTAAAAAAGCCCAAATGATAAAATTCCCAGCAGTTATAGCATCAAATCATGATCTGTGTGACCCTGCAGTCAGAACAGAGGCAGGCTCCTCATCCGTGGTCCCACCTTACTGGATACAAACATTAGAAAAACCTTGGAAAACTAATCTACTGTCAGACAGAGATTTTACCCCTCCTCCTCTGAGAGATCCATGTTTCCACACTGCTCCAAGAATAAACACATCAGAAGGAAAAATGAATGTTTACATCAGCTCAGTCACTAGATGGAGACATTTTATAGTTTTTATGCTACAGCCACACATACATCTTTTGACCTATAACTTTCAGGAAAAAAAACAGTATCCCCTCATTAATTTATAATGGAAAAAAGAAGATCTTGGCACAACAATGCTTCTTGGTATCCCTGAATAAATCATACAGGCTGTAAACAAAACTATGCTTCTGTAGGATGATAAATACAGAGGGTTTTATTTGTGTAATGGAAAGACCTGCTTACATCAGACCAGCTATGACTGCAGATTCTGCTGTATGTAAGGGTCTTAATTCAGAGTTTGCATCTGAACTTCATGATGGGGTTTGTTCCAGCTACTCATAAATACATTATTTAACATTGTGTGTAACATCCTTGCTAAGTTACAACTAACTATGAGCTAGTTTCACCATTAAAACCCCAGAATGCTGGAAAATGCTTTATTAATGGAAGCTGTAACGTAAATTCCAACTGTTTAAATTAAAATTACAAACTGTAAATATGACTTTATTTGTATGTAAATACACAGAGACACGTGTCAGAGCAGTGCTCGTGCAGTTTTAAGTGGCAAACGTCTGATTAGGCTAACGTCAGCTACTGTAACCTGGTTATCTACTGATGATATTTTGTGATTTGAGCTATATTGTGTTATTTTTTGGAAAAATAACAAATAATCTCCCAAGTTTCCATTGTTACTACACAGGTCAAATGTGTCAACCATATTACCTCTTTCACCAGTCTGTCCGGATAGCATGTTAGCATGCTAACGTCAGTTCTGTTAGCTAACGTCTCAACATTACACACAACATTAGCAGTTAGCAGGTGTAAGTATTCAGTTACATCTATGCAACACAGAACACATCTCCTTTTTTTTAAGTGCATTTTACTTATTTATTTATTATTACTGCACCATTGTGTATGTATGTGTGGAGCGACGTAAATAATGTGATGCACTCTCACGCAAACAGTATTTCTCTGAAACGCAGTGCCTGATTGTATTAAATATTTCATTTAATCAAACTGTTTGATGTGTCTCATGGCCAGAAACATGATTATTTGCCCAGACAAATATTTGTTCTTTTTATTAACATGACTGGGATGTATTCTTATCTTTATTGAGTTAAAATGTTGAAAGGGACACATTTATGAATTACACATTAGAAAAAAATGGATTGATGTAAATAATTCAGACAACTGCAGTCATCTCCATGTTCTGTATGACGTTGATTTTAAAGAGAATTATTCATCAATCAGTAAATCAATCAATCAACTCATTAGCATATCATCTCTTGCTATTGGCGGAGAACCAAATAAACATTGAGCTTATAAAACCCCATCATCACACAGCTGTAAATCAGCTGAACAGCATTTACATCTACAACACTGATCCATTATGAACATTTGTTGTTTGTTCTCTTGTATATTTAAGGGCACAGTGTAAATTATTGATATAACAGACTGCAGCTTTGAATGTCAATACATCTCCCTGGAGACAGAGAGGAAGAAAGCCCTGATAAAGAAGTTTGATCAATAGAGACAGAGGGGTGGCCGCAGAGAAGTGAACTGGAATAACGCAGAGAAAGCAAGAAGAGGTAGACAAACGGTAAACACGCAGAGATGCTGATGAAGGGAGAAGTTTGAATGTGTCTGGAAACAAAGCTGTAAGCTGCATGCACAGCTCTGCATGTTGTACCTGGACACAGTTACAGAACACATGTTACTAACAACCCTCTCATGTCGCGGTACATCAAAGGTCAAGATGCGCTTTGGTTAATTGAATTCCAAATTTATTGTTGCACGCTGGCGCCTCTTCACGGGTGACAGCTTTGAAGGGCTCGATAATAAGGCACCCTGGGCTTGTGGAATAAGTAGGTGTTTTATTTGTGGATCTGGGTGTCGGGGAAAAGCAAAACATTTGGCATCGAATATTGAACAAGCTCATCTTTATTGTGCTCGGCTGTATCCCACTGAGAGGCAGGATGCTGCTCAGGCTTGGTCAGCAAACGCCTTCCCCTGGCAAATAAAGGGTTAAATACTTTTTTAGATGAATTCTTTTTAAAGTCATTATCATTCATGCATTCAGAATTGTATTATTATTCCTTATTTTTACGTGCAAGGATATTTATGATTGTCTACATGGCTTGCAAAATACACCTGAGGGCAGAAACCGAGCATTTGTATTCAGCATGCGCCGGTAGTTTAAGATATTGTCATGCTGGGACCCCACCATCCATTTATTTATCCAGGATAATTAGGGTGATTCTCATGCACTAGGAATCTTACAACAACAGCTAAATTACTTCCTTGGACTTCCCTCAACCAAAATCAATTCCTTGTTTAAATGACGCTTCATGACTCCCCATTGCAACCTCTGACATGTACGACTCAATTCACCGCATATTTCACACATTTCACGATTTAATGTCTTGCAGCTGCCGTAATGTTTATCATGTAGTGATGGAGACATGGCCGAGCAGTGTAATGGCCTCCCCAGTGCCCAAAGGTGACCCACATTAGCCACATTTTATTTGTTGTCCCATGTTGCAAGAGCTCGGCTACGCTGTTCATGTGCTGTCAGCCGTGTCATAAAGAGCATCTTTCAATCAGGCGCCACTGCGTGTGTGCATTAGAATCCCAGCACAGACTGAAAATCCCTTGTTAAACATTTGGTTGTCACTATTATTTCCATGAGTCATGTGTAATACGCGCTTGATGCCAAATTACACATTGAGGCCGCCGCCGTGTTCTTAAAGCTCTCTTTTCATCCAGCCCGTGTTTACATGTCCTGGTGAGATTACAGCAAAATTGGAAAAGTACGGCATCCACGTTCATGTTCAGTCATCTGGGAGTCTTGATCATTATTGGATGTCGTCGTCTGCTGAGCATGTCTGCCCGGCGAGTTGCAGAAGGAAACTACATTGCACGGCGTAACCATAAAGCCTGTCAGCTGTCAGTGATGAGACTGACTGCAGATGACTAAAATCTGTTTCTTTTTGTGCTTAATGTTTGAGGAACTCATAAACACGCACATTTTCTGCACCCGGTCATCAGCCGTGGTTGTGCTGTGCTTGCAGTTGCATATTATAGTTCATCTTAACTGTATGTTTTTTTCTCCCTGTCTGTTGCTCATGCATTCTCAGGGGGAAAAACACTTTAGAGTTGGTTTACTGTGATTAATAATTTCTGAAGGCGCGGCTTTCTGCTTGCCTGGTGCTCACAGCCTACATGATAATCTGCAGTCTAATCCAATCATATGTTACTGATCAGTGGGGCACTACTTGTGAAAATCACCTCTGCTGGCACATCTGCATTTGCTGAGCGCACAGCAGGAGAAATAGAGTTGAACTGCGCAAGACCCTATTCTCTGCATTTGCAGTAAATCTGCCCGACCTCCCTTCTCAGTCTTTCCAATTGAATGTGACCATGATAGTTTACGCTGCCATTACAGACGCCATCAAAGTGCCTAAATGGAAGATTAGAAGTCATTTATCCGCCTGAGAAATATATTGTTTGGAGATTCCTAGACAGCGTTTTTCTAAGACATCAGCAAAATGTTTCTGTGGTTTCATTTATCATTACACCAGTCTCCTCTTTCACACGAGGAATAAACAGCTACTTCTCCCCCTCTCGACTGCAGAGGACTCCTCACACATCCATCTGCTGGTTTGGTTTGCCCCGAACACGACACAATAAATCACGCTGTCACACAATCTATGCATGAGTGCTAGTTGGCCCAGGGTTACAAGGCACAGAGTGACACAGTCAAACAAAATAGCAGAGGATGTTAACTACTCTCTTACGCGCAAAAGCTGATTTTCATTATCTCTGCGACCATGCAAGACTTAAGTAGGAGACTGTTGGAGGATGCATTAGTCATCTATCGCCTCACATAAGTCTTTTGTACGCTCAGGGTCCACTTCAATCAGTCTGTCAGCTGCCCTCAAAGATGTCAGGCTCTTTTAGTGGGTCAAGAGAAAAAGAAATAAAAGGAAAAAAGCTCTCTAATAAACATAAAGACATGAACTGCTCATCCCAGCCATTACTCTAACTGTGCTCATTAGCTGCAGTTAATCTGGTCTCTGAGGACTAATATGATTCATCTAGTTAACATGAACAAACTGCCCCAATCCGGCAACGTCTTAAACAGTAAGTGTTATAACTGGAACAGAGCCACAGATGTGGTGACACTCCAGGACGGTGACGGCAGCTGAAAGAAATAATTGGATAATGCTATATTTGGCTTTATGTTCGTGCATTGCAATCCGCAGCCTTATTTAATGCCAAGTACAACCCTGATCCCTCACCAGCACCCTCCCAAATAATCTTCAGATGTTAGATGCCAACTAAATGAACAGCTCGTAACCAAGAGGCTGGTTTCTCCATGTTTCCCCTCATTTCCCAGCCGGCTGCCTCCCTCCCTGCGTGTATACGGAGGAAGTGACACCAACATAACAGCGTCCCCGCTGACTGCAAAACTGTTCATTTTGGTACTGTCTGTGGAAAATAATAAGACATTAAACCCTGGGAGGGCCGGAGAGCCTTATGTTCCTTGCAGCCTGTCTTCGAAGAGCAGCTTTGCCTCCTTCTCACCAAAGGCGCTTACATTCGGGGGCTCCTGCCTCCTGCCACATCTCAGAGGCAGCTGTGTTATTATGGATGGAGATTACTGAGCGTTGGTGGGCAGAAGACGACCTCAACTGATTATTAGGGAAACAAAGAGCACTGCCTGCGAGGGTTGCCTGCTGGATTGCTGCTTGAACACAATAATCCTGTGCTCTTAAAAAAAACTCTCAGAAAATGTTTAAATAAGGGCCCCCAGGTTTCCCAAATCAAAGAACCCTTTACTACAAAAAGGTTTAATATTAGAATAGAGCCTTTCAGGGGATCTTTAATGCGCTGGTTACAGAAGAGGGAGAGCACTGACTATGCTGAGGTAGTCTGTAATAACCTATTAAAGAGTCCAAGTGAAACCAGAACTGACATTTATAATAATGCAAATGACTGAAAGTCCAGCGTCAGTATGGCATGTTGTTAACCCAGTATGTTTAGATAAGGACTGTTATTTATCCAAGAAAACAAGCTAATATTGTTTTTATTCAGGCTTTTAATGAGCACCATTTCACACAAGCCCGAGACCGTCGCTGGTTTAACATCTCGTGTCCATGTGATTGTGGAGGCTCATTCAGACATGACTTAACTTGAAACACTTTTCTGAGTTACTAAATTACAGTCACTTTATTATGTAGCTGCTACCTACCGATCCTCGCCACATTTTATTATTGCTCATTACAGCACAAGTTATTTGCTGTTTTTCCAGAGAAAATCCTGCAGGTCTGTCCATATCTTTGCCGTGATGTACCCCTGAATTTCAAGGTAACGTCCAATTCACCCCACACCCCAAACATATAAATACTTGGTGGTCAATAAGGAGTATGAAAGATTGCAGCAGTAGTAGAAATACTACAGTAGTGAAACTTCTGCCTCTGCAACAGAGACAGTGTTCTGAATCTATTAGCTAGCTTGTCCGGAGCAGGACACATGAAGCCTGGTGTGTTTGCAGGATTCAGCTACTACCACAGAAGCTTAATTTGTGTAATTTATACATTTTTACGAATCTACATCTCCATATGCATGAGAATTTACATCTTTAATTACTGCACAGGGATGATTTTGATCAGAGAATGCAGTTACATCGCTTCAGTCGCGCTTGGGCGCTGCTTTAAAGTGTGTCTGTATTTTCACTGCTGCTCAAGTTTTTACAGCATAATCTGCGGTTGGTGTAGCATACTATCTTATCATGAAGGATGGAAGTAGGGTCCTGTATGTGTTGACAGCACTGATGTTGGTTTGGCTGACTCGGGAACAACCTGATGCCCAGAACCAGCAGCGCTCGATGCAGATGAGGGTGTGCGAGCTTTGCACTCAGCTGAATCCTTTTACCGACTCTGACAAAGATGAAGCTAGTGCTTGAAACAAAATCAGTGACAAATGTAAGAAGTTAGGCTCCAAATTTCAAAGTTGTCATCTGAATATTTGCTACCACCATCAAGCTTTGCACACAGCCGCGTCCCAGGCTTCTGCGCTCGCCGTGGTGATCCTCCTACTCATCGCGGCGTAGCCCTCACAGTACACGCCGGTACATTTTTATGGGAGTTTTCTATTCTCACAAAGCCGTCGTTGTTTAACTCCAGTTTCAATAACCCCGCTTCCCCAAAAAATTGGACACTAAAATGTAAAGAGAAACATAATGTGATGATTTGGAGAAGACTGAAAGCCCATATTTAAGTGAAAATAGAAGATATCAAATGTTGAAACTGAGAAATGTCATTGTTTTTAAAAATGATGTCCTCATTTAGAATTTGATGGATCAGCTTTTCTTTTAACACTCTGAGCGTTTGGCAGCTGAGGAGACAAACTGCTTCATTTTCACACTGGAATGCTTCCTCATTCTTGCTTGATGTACGATTTAAGCCGCTCAACAGTTCAGGGTCTCCTTTGTCGTATTTTACGTTTCATAATGCGCCACAGGACAGTTTTCCACTTCGCCTCAGTCCATCTTAAATGAGCTCTGGACCAGAGGAGGCAGCTCTGCTTCTGGATCTGGTTTATGTACAGTTTCCTCTCTGCGTGGTGGAGCTTTAACTTGTATTTGTGGCTGCAGAGATGAACTGTGTTCACAGACGATGGTTTTTGTTTGGCGTTCCTGAGCTCATGCAGCGTCCACTGCAGAAAGACTCAGCCTCTCCGGACCCTCGTTTTATACCTGCTCATGTCACTCACCTGTTGCCAGTCAGCCTAACAGTGCTGCAAGTGGATGTCGACTTGTTTTAGAGTTTGCTGAATGAGAGATTGCAGTGAGTTACAGAAGCTAGAAGAACAAAGGGTGGCTCAGACGTGACGTCAGGACTCAGACTCAGGCTGGTTGTTTTTATATAGACGTTTCTTTAGCATTAGCATTTCAACACAATATGTGTGTAAATTGTACTTGAACATGACACATCATGCCGTCAACTGAAATTTTAAAGATCCGTTGTTCCAGATGAAGTTTGTAAAATGTTTCCGAAGCCGATTCAACAAATGATTTGGAGGTGGTAAAGTGAAATTCTGGAGCAAATTGAGATATTTGCGCAGTATATTCAGTTCAAAACAATAGTTAGACTAATTAAGGACATATGGCCAAGGTAACAAGGATATAAAAGCTAGCCAAGCTTAATGCTGTATGAGTTGTTTATTTTATGTGTTACGGTTAAAAAAAAAAGGCTTTAAATGAGGTGTTTTTGGCAATGCTCGTTAAAAACATACAATGCCTGAAGCTATAGCCTGCAAATGTTGCATAAACAAAGACTTAGCTACATAACAGGACCACGATGACTTTTCTTTGTATCGGTGATTCTGTCCTTGTTTCCTCTAGCTGCGACTGTGAGACTCTTCTTTTAATAAACGCATGGAAAAAGGCAAATGATGTGAAAGCGCTAGTGATGGCGAAGCAGTACCAAAACAAAAACCCTTTTCCATATCTTTAAGACTGACGACTAAGATATCCAAGGCAATTAGGCGAGTTGCTGAACCTGTTCGCTCCCTGTGCGATTATTTTCTGCCTCGTACGCTTTGAAATTGAAATAGAAAGTGTTCTCAATTGCTGAGACAACAGTCAAGGCTGTGTTTATCTGCACAGAAACAAATCTCATGCTTCTCCTCCATAGCCAAACATCCTATCATTCTGCCCGAATGATTTCATGCTCGGGGAAGCTGAGGTTAGGCAGAATATATCAGGCAGGAAGGGAAGCTAAGAACTCTGGGGTGGGAACACCCTCTAAACACAGACACACTGATCTGCTTTGCACATTTAGCACAGGTATGTTGTATTTATATTGCTCTGAGGGCTCAAATTGTTCTTATAGCACTTTAGTATACGCCTGAATGGATCTTGCTATTGATTCACTCATTTACTTGAACTGTGGCGTTTACTGTTCATGTCATTAAACAAGGGATTTTGTGAGATGCCTCAAGATAAAATATGTCAAGCTTCATATTTCAGACCCAGTGCTAATCAATTTTTTTTTTTCCTTTTGCCCGTGTAACCCCTTAACTGTAATTTCTTTAGTCTGCATGCATCTCAGTGTGCAGTTGCTGTGGTGACTAGATCACATTTCCTCGTGTGGAATGAAAACAAGCTCATTTACTCTGTCATCTCTGTGCTGTGTGTTTCTGCACCTGCTCGATACAAGACTATAAATGTGATAAATTACTCGCACACCTATCAGACCACAAATAAGCAGCCTGGGGAAGTACGTCCTTTGGGTGGGCTTTAGTGGCTCATGAAGAAGAAGGAAAGACCCCGTATTAACAGTCACAGTGTTCTGGGCTTTAACAGGAGGATTTGGGAGATAATCAGTACAGTCATTTTGTACTTACAGTGGAGTATTAATACTGAAACCAGGCTAATATGTAGCAAACAGTTGAGCCTGACGGTACATACAGAAATACAGGACGATAATATAATATCTATTTCATGCTTAAGTTGCTGTTTCTTTCTTGATTTCTGGTGAAAAACACCAAATTTTGTTCATAGCATTTGCTAGCATTAAACACAACGTACAGCTGCTAAGACTAAAAAGACTTTGACCCCATGATGGCGTTAGTGGAAAGTCAAATGATCAGCAAATTCAGTAGGATACATCATGTGGGAACCATGAATGGCATTAAAAAATGTTGCGCCACTCAATGGATGGTGAGATATTTCACTTAATAAGGGAAGAGTCTGGCCTGCTGATGGCGCCAGAGGAAAACTAACGACTAAAATAAACTAAAAACGAGGCAAAGGGTCTGGGGATAAACAAAGTAAGTAGTCTTCTTTCTCTGGGGACCATGAATGTCAAAATTTCATGGCAAACCATCCGATGGCTGTTCACATATTTCAGTCTGGATCAAAGTGGTCAACCAACCACCTGAAAGACAGACTGACACTGCCAGCCTTAGGAAAAAAATGAGACAAATCCAATCTTCCAGTCTTCATTTAACTTTTCCACATATTCACACCGTTCTGCTATTAATACATTTACATGAGAGCTGAAATAATCCCTCCACCAGGCACTCACCAGCTTCGTTTGTGCACAGAATCAGCCTGGCAGCCTCCCCGCCCGATCCAGCTCACCACCTGATGGTTAACATCAGACACCTCACCGACAAGCAGGAATGATTCACACTGAGGATTCACTCATTTCTCCCATACTGAGTACTTTTTGGCTGACTGTGGCTTGAAAACACTCTGCAGGAGCCAGAACAGCACAGAGCAGAAACAGAAACAGCATCTCCCAAACCTCAGGCTGGACGATTAGACCCAAACAAGCATGGCTGACATGATGATAAATGGCTAGAATAAATCTCTCTCTAAAATGTCCCAAATATTGTGTTATCCCATATTTCCATCTGAGCCCTCAGCAAACTATTGAAATACAGGGACAGTCATCACCAGTAAAAACAAGACAAAGAGCGCACAGCCACACGAGCAGACGTTAACATGCTGATGCTAAGCAGGTCTAATGTTTTACAACTGTATGAATACACAGCATTAATGCGACATGTTAGCATGCTAACATTCGCTAATTGGCAAAGAAGAGGCTGGTGGGAGTGTCATTAGGTTTTGCAGATATTTGGCCATAAAACAAAGTATTGGACAGCTTGAACTTTTGATCCGATGATGGCATAATGATGATGAAATCTTGTTATAATTCCTCCTGAGGGGAACATTTTTTCATGAAAATCCATCCAATAGTTGAGACATTTCCCTTAAACCCACAAATGTCAGCCTCCCGGTGTTATTGGAGAAGCCAGGGGGTCTTTTGGATGCGTTCATCGATCGTCTTGGAGCCACGAATGTCTTTACAAAATTCTGTACCAGAGCATAGGTGTGAGATATTTCACTGTGTAAGTGCACACTTAGATGAAAGGGGTTTTTTGGATCACTAAAATCATGAGGGTTCATTCTCTAAGGACTGTGGATATCTGTGCCAAATTTAATGGCAATCCATCCAATAGCTGTCCAGACATTTCACTGAAAACCTGAGAAGTAAAGTAAGGGGATCACTGAAGCCAGACAGCTTCATCCTGTGGGGACCATGAAAGCCTGGATAAAATCCTGAACCAATCCATCCAATTTTTATAGAGATATTTCAGTGTGGACCAAAATGGTGGACAAACACCACCATTATTGAAGCCCTGCTGGCTAAAAACTATTAAATTCCCTTTGAAACTTCTCTCCAAACTACTGCAGCAGTTACATTGAGATGGCTGGTATTCAGTAAGGCTATCAACACATTCTGTGACGCAGCACAGTTTTGAGAGCAGTTTTTAAGCTTCATATAAAAAGACAATTCAAACGTCTTTCCATAACACGCTAAAAACATTAGAAAGGAAACAGAGCATAAACACTAACAAGCGTTCAAATGCTCCTCGCACACCTCGCTGTCTTTTAGCTTCCAACTTTCATATCGGAGCCTTTCTTCTTCTTCTTCTGTGTCTCTGTAAAACCCGGAGAACAGATCAAAGACATCATTGATCCTCGCCGCCTTCATTCGCTTTCAGATCTGAAGAGCAGCACTCTGCAACAATAATCTACACACTGGAGAAAGTGCTGCTGTCGTTACTGTAATCAGCCCGTGAGAGTATGTTTGTTTTCTTTTAATGATAAAAGACGAGGCAGGCTTTGGGAGTTTGGCGCAGAGGTCACGTCACAAACGTTCAGAACGCCAGAGACATGTTTTCCACTTCGCCGCTGTCTGACGAGCAAGACAATGCTATCGCACAAATACAGAATTTTAAACAAAAACTGGTGATTAAAATGTTTCAAAAACATAAAACCAAACTCAGTTTTTTATTCTCTTGCATACAGATTAATAAAGGAGTAGTTAAGTACCAAAAGCTGCAGTTCCTCCAATGGCCACTGGAGGCTCCAAAAGCAAGTCAGTCCCCATAGACCCCCATATTAAAAAGGCCAACTCTGCAGCAGAAATAAACAAAAAAAACTGTTCTGCTCTCTATTGCTAATTTTCCCATGACTGTATGGTTTGTTTTTACATCACAAATAAGTTTTTACATTTCTGTTTGTGCGTGGATTAAACACACCATACAGTCTGTTAAGTTAGCTTTACATGTGTTGGGATTTGTGTTTTTAAACTTTGCCTGCTTCTATTCTTCATGCTAAGCTAAGCTAATTGCCTCCTAGTGATTCCTCCATACATACCTCCTATAGCTCTCATGTCCGTACAGACATTTCCGACCAAACTTTTCTCTTAAAAGCTAAACGTCAGCCCTCATCAGAGGTGGAAACGAGTCAAATTCAGCTCTCTGAACAAAACAAGTCACACAAGAGACATATATCTGACCTACAAGTGCTTTTAGCGTTGTTTTATTCAAATAATCTCTTTTTATTAAGGCTATGAGCCATGTGTTCTCATTTTGTCACGTTAAGGGATAACGTTTAACATTTATATCCTAAAAATATAAAATGTTTTTGCATGTGATTGTAGGCTGTCTGGAGATTTTAAACTTTTAACTAAAATTGAGCTAGCTTAGCTCCTTGTCTCAAGTGTCAGTTTTAGCAAAAACGTCAGTAAACTTTCATGAATTCATGACTTTTTCATGTTCTGCTGCTAACAGAGTTCCAGGACATAATATAATTACAAATCATCATTATATACTGCTGGGAAGTACTGAAAATGTGATTTAATAACACATAATTTTTCCATCAAACAGGCATTGAATTGCATCTATGTTGTCTTTAAAAGGCATAAATTTAAACAGGTGAACTCTGCGGAAACTCCACACCAGACAGAGCAATCAGAGATGATTTGTTGGTTCATTAAAAGCAGCTCTGTCTAATTCTGGGCTTTTTATGGAAGCTTTACGTTGTGTTGACCTGTAAAGCAATCACAGGAGTGTTTAATAGGACGGAGCTGATAACGTTTACATGCCTTGGGACTGATATGCGTGACCGTGGGTGCTGAGAATCGACTCCTCTGGACTCTATCACTCTTCTGGGCTGTGCTGACAGGACCTCAATTAAACACCTCATCTCAGTGACATTCAGGACATGTTTGCATGAGATAGCGCTCTGTCCACATTTCACGTGGACACAGAATAATTATGCTGATCCTTATCCATACGACAGGTAATGTCATTCTCATTCATCACTGCTGCGCGCTCGGCCTTATTGAAAAACCCTGTCATGAAGCTCCATAAGTACTTTACGCTCGTTTAGGGGCCTAACAGAAATAGCATGTGTGTGTTTCATTGTAAATCCTACAGGCTCTTGTGTGATATTCACTGGCAGATCTGTTTGTTCACAGATCATCGCTTCATCTGTTGTATTGTAGCTTCAGAGCACCATCCATCAAATCCGGCTTACACAATTTAAGACTGTTACTAATGAGCTTAACTATGAGTCAAAATAGAAATATTTTCCCCGTTGCCCCACAGCTGAGAAGGCACTCTTTGATTAACACGTCATGACAAAGAAACACACTTACACAGCAGGATACACCGATACACACTGACTGCATACTGTGGAAATCCTGCCATCGCGGCCCTCAGGAGAGGTCTGGAAGTGCTGATGTTGATTAGCATAGCTTTGAGTGAGCCAACCCTTTGTCATGCATTTGCCACAATGAATCAAGTTCAACATCTGCAGCCACCGGGCTGTCACCACAGAAAGATTTGCCACAGATGAAGTTGATTTGCATATCAAACCGAGGACCCCGTGTGCCACAACCCCCTCATTTGCTGTGAAAAAATATGCCCGCACCTTCGACAAAATTATCATCGTGACCATCACAACCCTGCTCGTCTATTCACGGCTTATAGGAGGAATTCCTAATGACAGCACGCAGAAATGCTTTAAATCTGTTTGACGATTAGTAGGTGCTACACTGTGAAAGGAGCTCTCTCAGCGTTTGTCTTGATTATCACATTAATTCACACACTTAAAGCACTTTTTCTAGCTGCAGCGCTCTAAATAATTTAGACATGGAAAACACTTTTATAGGAGAGACGATTTTGTGTTCTTTGTGCTTCATGAATAATTAACAAAGAGGGCAAAATGTACTGCGCAGTTAAATCTGAGCCATTTGATCAATGTTTTATACCGTTTAACTCACAGAAGGTGATCATTTTAACACTTTAACCGTCAGCTGTGTCGGGCTGAAGAACTTGTTGACAATATCTCCTCTTTGATTTTATGCTGCTGTGTATTTTCAGCTGCCTCTGTTGTATTGTATCTACTACAGTATATATTACTCACCTTATACTTATATGTATGTATTGTGATGTGCAGGTACCTCAAATTGTAGGCTACAGCTGGGATTATTATTTTTGTGGAGATGAGGGAAGGAGGCTTTTCTCCGTGATGGTGCATTATCTTTGTGACGGCAATTTATTTCCCAGCTGACTCAAAATGATCGAATATATAAGTCAACTAGGAGCCATTACACAGCAGCATTATTTTGTCTGACACCCCGGACATCCCTGGACAATACCCTCTAAATAATGCAATGGCACAAGGAAGACCTGCTACGCCCCGGGTCTATTTTCTTCCACCATTAAGGCTGTTACATTGGTGGTGTTAGCAGCACTGGAGGGAATCGATGGGCCATTTTGTTTTGACGTCTACGCTGTAGCTCGTGAGTGTGAATACAGGTAGCAGTGAACCTGTATGCATTGACAGGACCGTGGGGCAAATGAAAGGGGCGAGCCCGTATCAGCTGCCGCAGAGGTGCAGGAGTAATTGACTCTTTTGAAGACCTGCAGCCAGAAACAATTTGTTATTTGCCTGTTAATCAGGGAAACCCAAGAGGAGCATCCAATCTTCAGTAACAGGAAGCACCGGAGAGCCCTGATCAAAACTTTAAGGGAAGTGTGGCGCCAAGATAAGCTTTCAATTATCGAAGCAATCTTGGAACAATAACCCACCAGTGTGGACAGTGTAGCATCGACGCCCTGGTTTAAACTCAATTAAGGAAGGGAGTCAACCAAGATCTGGTTAAATTCAATATGACTTTGTAATTAGAGAGGCATGAAATCATTTTTCTGATGCCTTGTTCGTGACAGGGTTTAACTGCATTACTTTGATTAATGGTTAAGAACATAATTAAAGGGTGAGGTCAAGCAAGTTCACATAAAGTTCCATATAAGCAGAAAAGTCAAGTCAATTATGTTTTTTTTCTGCTAATAATTATCATATAGGAGAAGTTAATTTGAACTGAATCCCCAGAGGATCAGAGCTACTGGAGATGTATTAGAAATTTGTTCTTATTGGGATTCACCAGCTATAACATCCCAACAGATACATTAAAGCAATTTCACTTCCCATTTCTCACTTATTTACATTGTAAGCGACCATTTGTTCACCCTGTATGCAAAATGTCTCTCTCTCTCTCTCCCCGATGAGCACGAGTTAAAGCCTCATCAGTACAGGTCGTAAACAGTCAGGGATGACAATCAGAGCGGTGGGAGCGGCGAGACCTGGCAGTCACAGGTGGTTTTGCTCGGGGGAGGCTCATCACAGGAGACACTCTGACCTGCAGGGACCAGCCGCCGTAGTCCACCCTGAGAAAAACAAGCCCAGTGGTCGTTATGTTTTTGAGCTTGTGCACACTCAGAGCAGGAGTGGTGGTGGCACTGCAGCCGGATCAAGGGTGGGGGTGTTGTGGGGAGTGATGTGGAAGAGCAGGGATGAAGAGACGGGAGATGAAGGTGGGGGATGGGGGGGTCACTAGGCTCTCGCACTTGTTGGCCTATCGAGTATTTCTCATGGTTGTTTTGCTTCATCTGAGTTGCTTCTTTAGCATATATGTGATGCAATAATTCTGTCCCTGCGTATCACCTGGAGGCAAATATGATTCATTAAGTCCTCACAGATTATTGCACACACAAACACACACACACACATATACATTTATGCCATAGCATGCATGCAACACATTCATGCATCTTGGCCCTGCTTGCACACATCAACACGCGCACAGATGCCGAAGCACACGCGCGCGCGCAAACATGCACACACACTCAAGAGTGTTTGTGTGTAAACACACTTGAGAGACCGTGGAAGAAGGAGAAGAATCAGCCGAGGACGGAGACAAGTTGCATTTATCTTCTGCATGCTAGGCTGCTGCGTGTGTGTGTGGGTGTGCTAGTCTCCTTGGATGAGCACACACACGGCTGAGGATGCTGCTGGGAGCATGAGTCCTGACCGAGAGGAGTATGACATGGTCTGTCAGAGAGCTGTGACCCTAATTGTTGACCTTTGCCTCCACAACAGCACACTGCTGGATCAGGACACCTGTCAGGATTACCTCTTCCTGTTATCCAGCCAGAACTCTGACCACAAACAACTGGGTAAGGACTATAATTAACTCCTGATCTAAACTGGGTGAAAGCCAGCAGTTTTCCTGATGTGCTTTTTAAGCCTTCATGCTCAGCTGAAAAAAGCTAAAGGATTTTGCATAGCATTGCTTTACTGAGTGTGTGTGAATGCCAAACGATGCTGCATTTAACATGTGGTTTTACTCCTTTTTCCCTTTGTTTACCACATGTGCGCTCACAGATGGTTGCTCAGACAGCGCTTCGATTGAGCCATTAATACATCCTTAATGAGTTTTTGTGACCCCGAGGCGGCACGGAGCAAAAGGTGTATAAAAACAAACTCGCATTGACTCCTCAGTTTGCTCCAGAGAGCAGAGCTCCTATACTGTTTATAGATAAGCCTTGAGGCTGACTAACGCCAGCTGATGCTGTCCTGATCACTCAGGATTACAAAGAAAAGAGATGAGAGGCAGAAATGCATCTTGCTGTGCCCGAGCAAACAGAAAACAGAAACGCTGTGTGTTAGAGCCGTTCTGCAAAGTTGCAACATCCTGAATTAGAGTTTTGACTTATTCATGAGGGGTGATTTACACATCTGTTGCAGCCTCGCGCAGCTGTTGCTTTGGCACTTGTAGTGGGCTTCCACCTCTTTAAAGGAATAATAACCCCTCTCTTGAAATGCATTGCTCAGGGAGCCGCTCTGCCATGGGCTCTGGCAGACTTTGTGTGCTTCAAGTCGTCGTCGTGTGAATTCTAGTTGTGAAGATCTAGCACGTACTGGACGAATTGTACAAAAGCGGAGGAAACGAGTGAATTTAGTGTTACGATGCAGATAACACTACAAGATATGACCAAAGGGGGTGTGAAGAATTGTGGCTTTGTAGTTTCTAAAAAGCATCCTTGACAGCGTGAAGATCTTTAGATAGCTGAACTTTAGCGATCTAAAAAATGGGCGCTTTATTTTTAGCTGGATTTAGAAAACCAGTGCAGTAAGTGTATGATTTCATACCAACTACATGATCTCTTGCATGTCAGACATCCATAACTGTAATCTAAAATGGTTTGCAAATCCATCTAATTTTCTCTTTCGTCCTCCAACTAATGAGTTTCTTGTAAATCGAAGCACTGATTTGTGTTTGGCTGAGAAACTGGTCTTTATCAGCAGGTGCACAGGAAAGAGGAAATAATATTTGTGGCTGCTTTTTCAAGGAAGGGTCCCTGTTCCCAGAGTGCATGTCACACCAATCCTGACCAAATCCACTGTCACCTCACATCATTCTCAGTGGAAGAATTGAACGTACATCACAGTGCCACTGGCATCCACTACTGAGCTGTGGGGACATTAAATGCCATTGCATGTTATGTAGCCATTGATGTGAATTATTTCTGCCACATGGAAGCTAAAGACAAGCTGCTTCTCATAATGTAGGTTGGGGGGGTTGTATGAGATGTCTCCTTGTGTCTATTTTCTCTGATGTAATGCAAAGATCCCACAGAGAGCAGTATGTGGTTCGAGCAGACGCTGTGTTCAACAAACAGTGAACCCGTGAAGCTCAAACAAAAGATTTTCTGTTTTGTGAGCAGGTGCAAAAATCTCCTAATATCGCTCCGACAGAGAGAGGAAGTCACTGACATCCCATCTGGACAAACACTTCAGCACAAATTGGCATCCACTGCAGCACTGAACTTTCTATCAGAAGTTGAAACCTTTGTGTTTTTAACAAAGCTTGAGAGAAATGATTAATTCGGTGGCATGAAATGTACAAATCCCAAAAAGAGAAAAAGATTTTCGGTGGAGCCTCGTCACACTCTCTTCTAATATCCCCTTTTTAACGTTTCACTTTTTAGCTTTCTCTGTCCTGCTGTTATTAGAAACATGTCTGAACTAGCTGCTTCCTCTCATCTCGCTCATGGACTCACCTCTTTCGTCAAGCCGTGACGTTTAACCCTCCATCCTCTAAGGCTTATGGGAAAAACAGAAATATTACACAAACAACAATATTAGATTAAAAACATATATCACCATCATGTACACATATGGAGTTTACACTCTTTTATACATACACTCTTTATATATAATGTACACGGCTTCTATAGTTGATATTATGTTGCATATTTTTATTGTCTATTTGTTCTTCTTGTTCTTTTTTCTCCCTTTATTCTTGCTGTTGTAACAAATGAATTTCTATCTTATCTTATTTTAGCCCCATCTGTGATTTGAGCACTCTGTTTGTTACCACCTAACACCATGTTGTGATATGAATTACGGGCTAAATTGCAGACAGCTGAGGTTGCAGGACGACGTGCTGATGGTTTTGACAGGCTTTTGCGTAATGCAGTGCAAACACAACACTGAGACTTAGCAGGTGTTCAAGTAACATACAGCAATTTAGCGCTAACCGGTGCTAAGTTAGCTTGTCTGTTTCATCAGACAGGACACAAAGTGAATTTTAGAGATCGACAGAAAGACGTAATTCAGTGTGAATTCGCTCAGCGTGGCTCAAAATAATGTGAAAGTGCATCTGCGCAAGTTGGAAATGTTTGCTAGTTTTTCACCGCTTTATGACACTACTTCATAAATGTGCATAGATGAGAGGAAAAAAGAGAGAAGGACTTAATTGATCCCACACTGGGGAAATTTAGTCATTACAGCCAGCAAGTTACGAAAAGCAAGCACAGTGGCATAAAGAGGTCAAATAAAAATATAAAAGTATACAAGATAAAGAATAGAAAAAACAACTATGTATATGTGCATTTGTACAGATTATAAAAAAAAAAATACTAAATGCTTTGCTAGCTAGCTAACTTTGCTAGTGAAATACAAAGTGAACATTAAATTAAGATAGAAATTGAGCAGAGCGCGTAAGTCGATAGCAGACGCTTTGAGAGCTTTAGGAAAAATGCTTAAAATAACAAAAGAAGAAAAAACTAAACACCTGCTCCAGTCAGAAGTGCACCACTTTCATCATTACTAAACAGTATCATTATAGTTTCTATTTTATTTTAAGTATTTAGAGATTGTTTTCTCACTCCTCCTCACTTACAGTGTACATGTTTGTTTCATAGTGCTTCTATTTGTCCTGCAGTTTTTCTATCATAATAACTATTTTGTGCAAAATATACACCATGTGCATTCTTTCATTTGTTTATAATGTTCATTTTTCTCTCTACCTCATTTCAGCTTTTAACGAGATTTGAGAATATAAAAATCCACGGTCTTAATTTGCCATTTTCTCCTCGGTGACAAAAGGGGACATTAGCTGTGCGAACATGCATCTGTTTGGATGTATCTGCAGCGATCAGGCTCACAGCAGCAGAGTCATTTCAGCACAGCGAATTTCCCTCCGATCTCTGGCTGAGTATCCCCTCACTAGTTTCGAATCGATTATGATAAAATAAGAACGACTAATTAGAAAGCCTGGGACTTTGATTCCCCTGTCCTGATGCAGCTGGGAGATAATAACCCACTGTCTTTATCGGCCAATTTGTTGAATCTCGAGCTGGATGATTGTATTCCAATCAAGGCTTGGTATGTCACCGCGCCGGACCCACCTGCTGTGCATGTGAAAGGCAACACAAGACTTTTCCAGCAAGAGATAAACGAGAGCTCGGATCAGCGTCTCACACTCTGCTGAGCGGACGTTTCCCACTGATCAGCTGCCTGCCTTAGATATTGATATTCACTCCCGAGTGTTGATACTGGTTACAAAACATATCCCTTAAGCCGGTGTATCTCCTGAATGGCAGGATGTTCTTGCAGCCCCCTCCTTCAAACACACACACTCACCCTCATTACGAATTCCAGTTTCATTATCAGCTGCAGCTTCAGGTGTGTGGGCTTGAATTGACGAGGCTTATTTTTGATCACATTATTTCCCGCACGCCCATCTCATCTTGAGGTTTATTAAACAAGACCTTGGCTGGCAGAGGACATTAGCATCAGCAGATCATTCATTTGGTTCCCACCGGTCTGCTCCTCTCCGCCTGTGGTATTTGCAGGGACGGATGGTGCATTGCAGGTTGAATCCAAAACAGAAAAACAAGAACATCAAATTAACTGCACGGTGGAGATTAGAAGCCCAGCCGATCCACGGTGCCTTTCAATAATTCATACCCACTGTCTACTGTCTCTGTGTTTTATTGATACAACATTTCAGTGTAGACCACAAAAGAACACTGGAGACACTGTCTGTCCCTGTTGTGGGAGATAACACGCTGAAAAATATCTGTCTCAGCTGACATTAAAAGACCGAACAGCGGTCCTCAAAGGCCCGTGCCATTACTGCGGTCATCATTAGGAAAATAAAATTACAGCATTCAGCAGTAGCAGGGAAAGAGATCCAAGATACGGCATTAGGAAGGTTTGTGTACATTATTCATCCAGCCTTTATCTTTTCTTTAGGGGTGTAAGATCATCCAATGCGGGAGCGTTTTGATGACAGCAGGGGTTCAACGTGAACAGGTAGAGGAGGGTCAGTGAGCTGGTTCAGTGGGACCAAGTGGAACACATATTTCATTAAAATGAAAAAAGGACAAACAGTGGTTTGAATACCAATCAGCTCTCCTGTAAGAGAGACTGTGAGCAGCATTATAAAGGGAAGCGCCTTCATTCCTCTTTCTGAGGGCTTCTCTGGTGTTTCCTCCCCACACATTTTAATTCTGAAGCTCAATGGCAGCTGGGACGCCCCGAAGGTGCTCATTTCTAGTGATGTTATCTGCTCCCCAGCTGTGGAACCATCATGAATGTGAATCCATCTCCATGAATAAATAATAAAAATCCCTCTTCCTGGACTCAATAGTGCAGACGCTAACCACGCTATGTTGTACCTTGTGGGAGTTTCACAGGACGGTGCTCTCTGCATGGGTTCCTCCCAAAAAAACAAGAAAAAAAGAAATGCAGCAGTGTCATTAATGACAAAAGAGTTAGGAGGATGAGTAATGCCGAAACCTGCTGTGTGTCGCCCTGGCCAGTGCGCTGGGCGAGGCCTCTGCTGAGCTATTGAGCAGTGACATCGGTTTATTGATTAAAGAATCAGGCCCCGAGCGTGCAGAGCGGTGAGAGCCTCGCAGGATGAGGAGGGACACAACAGAGCATGAGGACATTTTTTTTGTTTTCTGACCCACTGGAGTACAGCATATATATACTACAATCCAGTTCTGAAGCACAGCAACTGACTGTTTTCTGTCCACGTTCAGCATGTATGAAGTCTACAGTGAAAGCAGAGGCTGGTCACAAAGACAAAAGCAGACTTCTCTTTTCTAGCCAGCAAGTGCCAATTTATCTGACAACTATCGCTAGCAGATTTTGTCATCGCTAGCTGGCTGATTAGGCTAACATTAACTTTGTCTTTTGGTCTAAAACGCAGTCAGTCCCTGACTTTAATGTGTCCACTTGACTTATTCTCAAAAGAAACTCTGCTGGGTCTTAAAGCTATGATCATTTTAGTTTTTTATTTTTGTAATACACTATGTTTAGTTACTTTTTTGTTACTTTTTAAATGCTCACCTCGAAATGCTGCCATTGGTTATAGATCTGTATGATTTGACCAAAATCTCATATGCTGATATACTGTCGGTCATTTCATATGCAGAACATTACATGTCACAATATAACACATTCCTGTAAATTCAGTGTGTAGTTTACATAAAATGTTTACACAGAAAGAGATATTTCTCATTACAATTTGAATTATATACTCAACAAATGTATGATACTGACTCATATTTCATTATTTTTCTCCTTTTGTTTAGAACTTTGGTGCAAATTCTCAATTATTTTACATCACTATATGTATAAAACTTAAAAAGGTAAAAAGAAAATATTTTTCAAATAAGGCTGCGAACAAAATAACCCAAAATCTGAGTCTGGGCTCTGTTTTAAGCACTTGACAGGACTTCATTTGTGGACTCTGTCGGTGCTGTTTGACATGATTCTTGCGCAGGTGTTTAAAGAGGCTGGTGGTGATTCAGCTTGTTGTAGTACAGTTTTCTGGTTTGTGTCAGACTTTTCATATCCAAACCACACCGACATCTCTACGAGCTCCCTCTCCTGCTCAGAATTACCTCTTTATGTATCCTACTTGCATCCATTCCCTGTGGAGGAACGCAAAACGTTGTTCACTAGACAAAACGTTAAGTTTAGTGTTTTATGTTCCAAATGCCGATGCTTCTTTTTGTTAGTATTTGTAATGTGTCTGACTGTAAGGGAGTCTTACATATTCACTGATGCTAACATACAGCACATAGTATGGTGCTGAAGACTGAGGCTAATCTGTCATTTGGAAACAGGGATGCCCCCCCCAGCCATTATTAAAGACCGGGCTTCTATCTCACTGCAGGTTAATAGTTAAGTTACAGCAAGCAAACATGCTATTTAACCAATTTTGATCATTTTTTTGGCTTTGGAAATGCACAAACATCTCAGAACTCTTTATATACCAAGTACCACTCTGACACTAATATGCCTGCGAAGATCAGAGACTTGCCATGCAAACACGTGGGTGTCCATGTTTTCCCAAGCAGATGCACTGGGACGTAATGGATGGCAGCATGTTTACAGCTCTGGTCTAATTTTTGGATGGAAACCGAGACGGAGAGGAGAACAGTCTTTTTAGTCTTTTGTTGTGCCTCATTTGGCTTCCTCATGTCACTGATGTCAAGCTGCTCCTCGCTCCCCTCTTTTCTAACGAGGCCCAGTGTACCTCTTCTGTCTCAGGGTCTCACTGGCTGGTTTGCTTCATGTTGCTGTTTTGTCATAATGGCTGTTTAGCTGTCTGTCACGGTGAAAGCTTTGGGCCTCTGGGGCTTACACTCCTGCCACGCTTGCAGGGTTGAAGTGTACAATCAGACATGCAGCCTGCACACTTCTCCACTCAAATTAATGTTCAGACTTATGGGGCATTATCACAAATGCACACTAAACACTGAAAAAACTTTATTGTTCCATCAAAGAATAAAATCTGAGAACTGACACCCGTGAAGACAAACTAACTCTGGTCAGACAATAGTTACAAATGTCCATGATAATCTGCAGAGTGTAATGTGACGTACTCAGATGTCTTCTTTCATTTCGTCTTTAACAGTTTAAGAGAAATAATAAATCATTTTACTGTACAGTATGTGTGTGTGTACACAATATAAGAAAAACATCAAATCCAAAGCTACCATGGCACATCCTTGGCTTCTTACCCTACGTTTACACGTAGCAGGGTATTTTGGAAAATGGATATTTTAGCCCCTCCATTTTCGAAAATAACATCGTGCACACAACATCTTTTTCAAAAAGGTTGAAAACAGTGTAAACATAGGTCGCTCACATGACGTTAAGTATTTTCAGTTGCATGTTGTGACGTTTTGGGACCTAAAACCACGTTTAACCCTGTTTACACGCCAACACATAACCGGTGTTTTCAGGAATCTCCACTTTGGCCGGAGTTTTTAAAATTTATCGTTTCAGTGAAAAAAACTCAGTTTGCGTGTAAACGAGAGGCCAAACCACATGAAAACAAATGCGTTTTCCCTAAGTGTAAACGTAGGCTTAGTCAGATCCAATCAGGACTGAGGCATAGCAATCTGAATCCATGGCAGCTAAATTTGTTCACTTCTTGCTCCAAAAAATATGGCCATAACGCCAAACTCGAGGCTTCAGAACAGCAGTCCACAAACCAATAGGTGACGTCACAGTGGCTCTGTCCACTAGTTATTATAAAGTCCATGGTCCATACCAGAGAAGGACAAACAGGTAAACAAATCAAAGCAGATAAGAATCAAAAGTCCAATCAACAGGAAGTGGTCTAAAACAGGTCTCAAGGAAAGGACAGAGAGGGAAAGACATGAGGTACAAAGTACCTTGACTTAATGATGTGACAAAGAACAAAAGAAGTGAACTGGTATATATGGTGAGAAGGTGTGGACAGGAACAAAGTACATTTACTTGAATGCTGTACTTGAGCACATTTCTCAAATATATGCACTTCACTTGAGTATAACTGTTTGTGGAAACTCCTGACTTTCACTCCTTTTTCACTCCTTACTTTTACTCCATTTGTTAGACAAATATTGCACCTTTGATTTCACTTCATTTCTATGAAGTAGCTACTCTGAAGTCAGCAGATGAGTTTTCTTTTGTAAAAGGAGACAAATCACAATGTTTGTCTGTCACAGTACTTAAACTCAAGTAAAAGTTTCACTGAAGAACTTTCGCCTGGATTAAGTGACGTTTGACCAGGAGTATTTATACTTGGACTAAAGTGAAGGAGTTGAAGTGAGTGGCTGATGAGGGAATGAGAGGCAGGTGGGAAGTTCAGGTAACTGCAGAGCAGATGAGGGAAGTGAGAACAGGTGTGTAGTTGGTGGGAGGAGGCAGGAGCTGAGGAGCAAACTGAGACAACCCCACATCTCTCAGCTGTATTTTGATGGACAGCTCAGTAGATTATATTGTAGAAGCGGCGCTACAGAAAAGTAAAAGAAGCAAAATACATGGATATTAGTGTGTGATGTTGGAGCAGTGTGCTGAGCCACGCAAACTGTGGCTTTTTGTGCTCTCTGCAGTTTTCATTATGGACCAATCTCTGCTGAAAGGTGGAGGAAAGGGCTGGAGACAACTCCACTCACTGTAAAAATAACTGCACTGATCTTATAATAGCTCCATCCATGGACTGTACTATCCGTCTTGTTATGTGCAGCACTGTATTCTCCCGCTCCCTCTGACACTCCACGTTATGTTCCGCTCTGTTACATTAAAATAACAGTTCTGAGGACCACAAATATGCAGAGCCAAGCTGTAAACATTCAGGGTCTGCGGGACCTTAAGGATGGACCCAAAGCTTTGGCATCGCGCTCACAGGCTTTCTGTGAATGATAAACACCCAGTGTGCTTTCACTTCGGTTTAACTCTGAATACTGAGGGGAACAAATCCGCTTTCTTTCAGCTTTTAGTAGGAATCAGATGTTGTCTTAAACTCATTTTGTGTTGGTCTTAGCTTCTCAAAGTCTTGACTTCAACACTAATTAATGCCTCATTGAAAGAACTATTTGGTCAGCCTTGGCAACTCTCTAAACAACTGAAGAAGTTGCAAACAGTTATCAACAAAAAAGAGGCCCATGTTGCAGAAGTCATTCAGCTCCATTCATAATATCACTGGAGGAGTTTTGTTGGCCAGATGTGAGAAGATGTAAACAGCAATATAAAGAACTGTATGACATTGATTTGCAGCATGAAACTACAGTCGAGCCACACTCATGCTTTACTAGAGACGGTCATGCACTACATTCTTTTGCTGACTCAAACATGGCACCTTAATAGCTACACAGTGACCTTTTGTTGATCAGTTTCTTCTTTAAATGCTAAATAAATTCCAACATGCACCAGAAGTGTACTTGTCAGACATCCTGAATATAGCTGAGGTCATCTATCGCTGCAAAAATGGCACTGATATGGTTTGAATTAATTAATATTTTCAGATCTAAAACAGATATGACTGTGTTTTGTGGAAGGTGTTTCATGTGGTGATGTGTCCACAAAGAATTATCACCTGACTCTCAAAGTAGTTCTCAGCTCTAAGGAGCGTTTTAGGGTCTTTCAGCTAATTTTTTTGACTTTACAACCTACAATTTTGCTCCTGTTAACTTTGTTTTTTGGCAGCTGCTTTCAGCTGAACAGCTCTGATGAACTAACGGTGCGCTACCCGTCCAGCACCAAACACCAAACAGACAGTTTATGGTTAGCAACTAGCCGGCTTTTAGCATTTAGCAGCAAAAGAGACTAACATTTCCCATGAGGAGTTGTTGGAGTGAGCTCAAGGAAAAGTACATATGGAACTTTCATCAGTTTTTTTAAGGCAATTTTTACCCTTAATTATATTACTGTAAATCAGATGAGAGTGTAATTGTTAACATGTTTTAACCGTTCAGAGTTAAAGTAATCCTTTAATTCCTTTGCTTCCAACAGTCACAGTCAAAATGCACCATCAAGTTTAATGACAAATGGCTGCTCCTTGTCTCCTGCTGTAGACGTGTGAATAGTCGCATCAGCGAACGTGTTCACCGCGATGACTTCATCAGGCGATAATGTGTTAATGTTGTGTTGACAGCTGGCAAGTGGCCAGAAATCAATTAATGCTGTTTGAAATAACAAAGAAAGTAGTCAAACAATGAACATCACAAAGGAAGGATTTTACCTCATCTGTCGCACAAGTAAAATGTCTTTTTTGTGCACAGAAATACCAGAAAAAAACACATCCCCTGTACAATCTGTAAAATCCATCAAAACAACCTGACAATATACTGTACAATAAACCACTTTAAGTTTTAGTTCAGGCTGTGTCAGAGGTGTGTGAGAGGTGTTTATTCAGCTTTATGGTCCTTTTGAAAGCTGGAGTTTGTGGTGCTGTATTACACTGAAAGGTGTTTCTATTTTATCCACAGTGGGCTTTTTCAACCGCACACCAATGTGAAATAAATCACTGTAGAAAAGAATAATCAGGGCTGGCTGGCCAACATGACTGAAGCTGTAAAGTATTGTAATATTATTGAAATTGTTCATCCCACATGAGATTCCATGGCACATAATAATAACACAAATTGCTGCAAACTGCGTGCTGTGCATGTTTCCTGAGCCAAAGAAAATGAAGTAAAACATGTTTTACACAGAAACACACGTCAGCATCCTCCAGGTGTTTCTGTTTTTAACCGACAACCTCTTCCATAGATCCATAGATCTTCCATAGATCATGATTTAAAAGACAGTATAAAAATAAATTTTCATTTTCTATTTCTTTTGACTCACAAAACACGTCATGTGATCCTCTTTGGTGAGAAAAACAAACCTTATCTGGGCCAAATGCAAATGGTTTTCTCCTGGGCAGATTAAACTCCTCCAGGGAAGATTAGTTTTCATTAAACCATATATATACATACATGCGTCTCCTAGAATTAAAGCGAAAAGGCGTTGTTATTCTCATGTAGACGTGTGTGAAAGTAACACGCCTCATGCTTGACAATAAGAAGTCTGCATGGTCAACAGACGGGTGCGAGGTGCCGCCTGTGGGTGACGGACGTGAGGTTTTTTCTATCTATTAAAGCTGTAACTAACCACAGGCTATGACAATCTAATGAGGGGGAACTCTGCTCCATTAAAACTTTATTCACTAATTAGATAGAGACGTTGTACGCATGAAAGGCTAAATTAAAAACAAATACCATCGCTTAAGGGACAAACCAAGGGTGTAATATGTATGCAACACTGCATTGTTTCAGGATGCCAACAGTGAGCTGAGTTCTGCCTCCGCGGCTTTTGACAGTGACTGAGGATGTTTTTCTTCATTCACGTTCAGGTTCAGCCAAAGGGGAAGAGATCCACTTTATGTATTAGTTGATAAAATAGTTCATTATACAATATGTAGAGAATCTTTTTTTTTTTTTAGCTTGCTGACTCCTTGTGTAAATCCTGTGTTAGTGAGCTGCCAGAAAATGTGTTAGTCACAGTGCACCTAGAACATATGCCGCCTTAGGCCCTCCTTCAGTTCAGACTGTATCATTCCCCATTTCCTGGAATCTCTGCTGCTTCCTATATTTTGTGTTTTCACTTATACTGCCATTAAACAACGGCCTGAGGAAACATGACCCACAAGAGGTACAATCAGGGAGCTGGGGGAAGGACAAATTGAATAACAACCTCATGACAAAAGACTAGGAGGCACAGAAAAGTGTGTCTTCGTGTGTGATCTAGATTGGTGAGAATGTCAATATGTGTAAGTGTTTTTGTGTTAGCCGGGTCATGCAGTTTGCAGAACAAGAGGCTTTTGAGCGAGCGGGGTGATCATGTTTCATTAAAACTAAAGAGAGAATTAGATTTTTTCTCTCCGTCTTTGCACAGAAAGGGAAAATAGAGGTGCAATTTGAGGTTTGTTGTGACATTTCATCCTCTTATTATATTACCACCCTCTGCAAAGCAGGCCTGGTCTGAAATGATGTTACCTAAGCTGACAAGAATTGATGGAATGACCTTACAGCTTGTCCACCAGCGGAAAATTGCTGCATGGTTTTGCAGTGAAACATTGCAGATGTGAAAACAGCCATGTTGCATTATTATCACTCATATCAGTGGAACAACACCAGACTGTGGGCAAGAGATCAGACGAGTAAAGATCTTGAAAAATGTACAAAAAAAAAGCCTCATAAGCAATGTACAGTAAAATATAAGGTAGATTTAATTTTTGACATACAGACAAGTAGTATAATAATGTAATCAGCTCGTCCACAGGCGCTCTGGGGGCCGTATTCCATTATTCATCCACAGATGCATCCATTAAATCTGCATACTTAATTTGCCTGGTACATGCAGAAATAAATATCCAGATATAGATTGTGTCCCCGACAAAATTTCTTGAAATTCATTAATTCTGAGGCAGAAGTGGAAGATCTGCCCAGAAAGCTGTGAAGAAATAGTAGAGGTGTAACTTTTCTGAAGCATATGAATAATAGATTTGCAAGCAGGTGACTTCCAAAGTGATGTCTGAGCACCTTTCCGAGGAGAAAGATGGTTTTCCTGCTCCTGGAGGAAAAAGGTCCCATTCGTTTTTTCCATAGGCAGCTTCATGTGACTGACAGCTGGAGCACTGAAGCTCTCCTGGTTGTAAGCTAAAGCTACAATTCTGTTTACATATAAAATTGACTACGACTCTAAAGGCATATTTTGGCGAGAATCGTCCAATCATGGAGCTTGATTTCTGTCATGTGCAGCACCAACCGCAGATGGGAGCTAAAGACTGCTGCAGACAAACTGTTGTTCTGATCCTCCGCTTAAATCAGCTCACTTTGGATTTCTTGGTCAACTTTGGATGAATTCAGCAGCTTTGGCGACGTGTTTTGTTCACAGCTGCAAAGCTGACATTGTTAAAACTAGCGGCCATGACACACACCTGTATGATCGTTACATTATCCAGGTGTGTCCTGTTTTTTATGTCAGGTAATGTAGAGCATGAAGGAAAAGATGACCGGTGGCTAATGTTTGCTAATCTTAAACACAACATTAGGTCACTGTTGTATAACTGGCATCGTTGAGTGTGTTCAAAACTCTTCTACTACTTTTACCACTTTTCTTTAACAGGTCCATAAATTACACTCATTTCCTGGAAAACATCCTGAAAATCATTATGTAACCTGGCACTGATTACGCTCCAGGCAGCACACTGGTTAGCACTGTCACCTGAGTTCAAACCGGCCAGCTGGGGCCTTTCTTTGTGATAGCATTACATGCAAGTTACCTCAGTTAAAGACTCTAAATTTCCCGTAGGTGTGAGTGGTTATCTCTCTCTGTGTGTCAGCCCTGTGATTGGCTGTCCAAGGTGTACCCAGCCTCTCGCCCAGAGTCGGCTGTCTGCAGCCCCCCCTCACCTGTGTTCAATGGGTGTATTTGTAATGTCACCTGAAAATAAAAAAACACACTGTGTCCACAAGCCAATTCAATTCAACACAGATGAATCAGAAAGTTTCCAATGTGAATAATGAATAAAAATGTGTTTACCTGGGCTAATGGAGCAAATACAAACAGCCTTTAAACCAACCCCGTCTGCTGGAAATTACATTTATGTATAAATTATTTGGATTCATAATTCATAGTGATGGCACAACATCATTGCTCAATGCTGTAATAAGTGCAGGACTGTGACACCAGAATCCAGGGTTCACATTCAGACTGATCTCGGTTAAATTTCAATAAAAAATCTTATGTCTCAAGTCACTGCTGACTTCTTCTGTAATAAAACAGACCATTATTCTTCCCTCACGTTAACCAAATGCTGCAGTGCCTAAACATAACCATAAAAAAGTGGAATAAAGTCACTTTTGATGAACAGCGTATTGTAAGACTGCCTCTTTATGTGGTAAACAAATTAAATATGTTGTCAGTAAACTTTAGTATCTACATTTTTGCAACTCGACAGGTACGTTAATTAACATTTCCTCATTAAGTTAGTATAAAACAATTATTGTATGTAAATGCAATTTCTAGGAGACGAGGCGGTTTAGACTCGTACTTTCACTATTTCCCTGTAATTAATACAAAACTACATTGTTATTTCCAGGAAACTTTCAAAATATTGTTAAGATATTTTTCATTATAAAACATCAAACCTGTAAAATAAGTGTTATCGATCAGCATCATATTGTAGACTTTTGATGTTTTCAACGTATAGGAAATAGCTGATCAGGTAAATGTTGTTAATGCTAATCGTTTTCTCTAAATGACAGTAAGGCTTACTGGTGTGGCACCACCATTACAACGGGTGAAACGTGTTGGGAGAGGTGCAGCAATGAGCCACCTCAATTTACAAGCTATCAGTAATGACCTGCGGGTCACTTATGGAAATCTCTCCGTGTAAATAAGTTTTACAGATGGTAATTCATCCCCTGGTAGATCATAGCCCCCTCTTTGACAAGCTAATCCTCAGCCAAGCGTGTAATTAAGAACAGAGCGGGGTATGCTGGGAATCCAATGCACGTGTGTGACATGACAACAAAGCAGCGGCCTGCGCCGTCAGTGTGGAAACTAATCACCTGTCACCGACCGTTACTGACCAAACACAGTTGCCAATGCGTTTGATGAGCCAGGTTTGGATGAAGACGGAGGAGAGCAGCTTTACTAAGTGAGCAAAGAAGCATCGTTATCAAATTTTACCTCTGACAGAAAGAGTCTGTCTCATGCACACGAGGCTTCAGGACTGCGACAAACCGTGGATGTGTCTTTCAGAGTGTTTCAGGATGGCCCGGGGGAGTCGTCGAGGTTTGGAGCCTCAGGCACGAAGCGCCCTTTACACTGCTGGATCCACATCGTATCACCTTTTTACCATCCCATAAGCGAGTCCTGTCTCCTTGAAATTACATTTATATCAGAACTAATTAGCAACAGCAAATATGTTTTGAAGGGAACGTAATATAGATCGAGTTACATTTTCTATTAAGATAATGAGGAAATGTTGTTGGTTAATGTACCTGGCAAGTTGCAGACACTCGATGTATGTTCTCAGGCGGTGCACCTTCCACTCATAGTGATTACAGCATTATTATTCTGCTTTTTAATGTTTATGTTCAGCTACTGCAGCACTTGCTTAATATGAAAGATCATGGTCTGTTTTAACGAAGTCAGCAGCAATCGTCGTCCTTCCCCAACCTTCACCAAAGTGCACAGTTATTGTGCTTCACTGCAGCATTATGATGACCAGCTTTTCATCCACCTCTCTGCTGTGGTTGATGGATAAAACCACAGCCATATTAGAGGAAGTAAGGTTAAAGGTCCTGTATGTAAGATTTAGTGGCATCTAGTGGTGAGGCTGCAGATTGCAGCCAGCTGGATGCCCCTCGCCTCATCCTCCTCTTCAGAGGTCGCTAAAAACGTGAAAGGCGTATTTGGTTTGACCATTGTGGGCTACTGTAGAAACATGGCGGTGCAATGTGGCGGACTCCGTGGCAGAGGAGCCGCTCTCTCTGTAGATATAAAGAACTCATTCAGAGGTATTCTTATTCTCAGGTGATTACGCACCTGAAGGCTTTGGTGAAAAACCAGCATAGACCACCTCTTCAGCACCAAACAGACAGACAGAGACGAGCTGGTGAACAAAGAGGAGCCTTTAGCGGCTAAAGAGCCAGATGTTTCCCTCAGGGGCTGGTAGAGACCAAAAGCAGAGCTAAAACAGAGTTAAATATGAATTAAATATACGTCAAAGATATGTTCAGAACCCGTTTCTGCTTTTCCCAAGTGTCCAAAATAAATAAATAAAGAAAATTAAACTGCATGTTTAAGAAGTCTGACACCTCATCAATAGATGTTAAGGCTAATCTTCTAATTTGAAAAAAATATGGGAGGTTTATGGGAAAATATCTGAATGGGAGAACAGTGGGAGAGAAAAGGGTAAAATACAGGAGGATCCGGGGAAAACGGGGGGGTCGACAGGTCTGATTCTTAGGAAATGTATGTAAAAAAATCACAGCCTGTGCTTATAGGTAAAATAACTGTTCTGACATGTTTAATACAGTTTCTTTAAATGCAGTGTTAACTTTTTTTGGACACCAGGGGGCAGTGCAGCTAACTATGTACACAGCAATGACATATTACCAATGCATAATGTTGACAGTTTGATTACAGCAGCTTTAGTCACCTTTGCAGCCACTAACTTGCATCATAGACTGTCCTCAGTGCAGCTTTAAGCAGGTTTTTCAGCGTGGTCTGACAATGTTTTTCTATATATCCTGCAGCTGGCAATGATTAAATCCCCTTTCATGGAAATCCTTCATGTGAAGTCACTGTGGACCCGCTCTAAAAACACCCATCGTGTTGAGTGGGTTCTGCATATCAACAGGTTCTATATGGTGATGAACTCGTCTCTGAGATGCTCTACCATGCAGACATTATACATTGGATATAGGAAGGTGTTCTTACAGCTACATCCCCTGTGGACATTTGGTCAAGAGTGCAGCGAGAACGTGTCAGTGCTGGAGAGCTGCCCTGCATTCAGAGTAGAGCAGGTCACTCTGAGAGAGGAAATGGAAACACTCTCCCAGGACGGCTCCAACCACTCGAAGGAGAAGTCCTGTAATATCCGGCCTCTGCCTGCCGTGATCAGGCACTGATATACCCCTCTGCAGCTCGCAGGGAGCTGCTGTGTTTACTCTTTATCAGGTTTAGTATGAAAAAAATTCTAATCAGTCTGTATCCTTCAGATTAAAACTTTGGTTTACTTTGCTCTGCCCCACCCCCAAAGTTACTGTTGTTCTGCCTGTGAAGCCTCACGTCTCGGTCACAAAATGCAGTTTAATTACTGTACAATTTTTAAGTACTTAAATGGCAAATTCTATACTTTCACTTTCACTTTCACTCCCAACATTTTCTTGATAACTTTAGTCTCAAGTAAAATTTAACAAATCAATAACTTATGATGTGTTATAGGTTAAGATAAGACTGTATTGATCTCTGTGGGAAATCACAAGCTTCCCAGCAGTCTATAAAGAAAAACGAGTTCTCCCACCTTTACCCGCTGCAACATTAAAGTCATGTACGCATGCAAAGCATTAATGCAGTAATAAGAATCCAATACTGTAATATACATTATACTCAGGTGGGTCGTTCTGCATAATGATTTCTTTGTGTTCTCAGCTTTAAAAGGAGAACCCCCTAAACGAGTCGTAAATGTGCACCTGATGTCTGCGGCTGACTCCCCCGTGAAGTCCTCAGCGATGTCGAAAATGAAAATCAGGCTCGTTACAAGAGGAAAGCCTCTCAGGGTTGCCGGAGTATAAACTTACCCAAATCCAATAAAGTCGACTTGTGGCTATGCTGCTATGAGCAAGGTGAGCGGTAATCTCGAAGCCATCGGCTATCATCTGACATGGACTCAGCCTCCGGGGGCAACGGCCACTGTTTCAGGGCTTCCGTTGAAGCGCAGCCTTCGGATACGGATGACGGATATCCAGGCCGACGCTTCCTCTTCCTCTTACAGACCTTTTAACAGCTTCACCTTCAACCTCGACTACAACGCGATATTCCGGCTCGTCTCTGTAAACAGATACCTGCATGTAAACGCACATAAATTAAAGAAAGCTAATTTATTAGATGATAGCTTCCATGCTTGCATGCAGGCCAATGCGTTTGGCCTCCCCACAGAGACTGCTCACCAGCAAACCTGCTCAAACGTGATTGGTCAATGCTACGCGGACTACAATGGAAACCAAAATGCCTCCAATACCAAAATCTTGGGTTCTGCTTTCATACCTGTTGATAGAGATGAGGCTAACAGTGATGAGGACAAAGCTATTTTTCATTAACTGATCAGCTTCCTCAGTATCACACAGTGGCTGCTTTTAACAAGATGAAACCAACTTGACCAAACAGGTCCTGAAGGCAAAGCCACTTCACAGTTTTTTACTTTAAAATAAATCCGTGGATATACCTGAATAAGGTCACGAGCTCTGACACCATCGCAGTCACTGAAACAAGTGAAAGACTAATATGAGATTAATGCAGCAGAGCCTATATTATCATAGAGCCTTGTTTTGATCTTATTTCACTGGGTTTCATTCTTCATCGTGTATTATTCATTCACGTTCAGTCTTTGCATGTGAAGCACTTGGCGCATGGGATTTCTTTGTTGTAAAGCACTTTGAAGTGCATTTCTCATATGCATTAAAGTTATAAATAAGGTTTATTATTCTTATCATTTTTGTTCCTTGACTACAGCTGCAGAAGGCGCTCTCCATTCCCCAAACATGCTCTCATGCCTGCAGCTCTTCAGCCCAGCTTATTTAAGCCTCTCCTTTAACCTCCGTCCCATCCTTCCAACTGAGCTCCCAGCTCCAGGTCAGCCTTGCTGATGCATGGGAGGATTTTTGAGGGCTGTATTAAACCTCCTCGGGCGAATACCTGAGTGGAATTTGACTTAGATTTTTTATTCTTGAAGCATCAGTCTCAGGGGAGCACAGTCCTCCAGCCTGAGCTCAGTTCCCTTTGAACTCTGCTTAGATTTGCTCGCTGGTGCTCCGGCCATAAGCAGATCCAATGTGTTGTTGAGACCGAAGAGGATAGGAGGCGCCTGATGTATGGTTCATTAGAAAGATGAATTGTGCTGACAGCATCCCCGGCGAGGATTGACCCTGTTGGATGTGCCGCGGCAGTTTTTGAAGTTTTGTGTGTATTCAGACCTTCGCTTTCTCCACATTCGCTGGCAACGGGGGACCATGTCGACCATCCTAAGAGAATTAAATGTCATAAACCAGCACATTTAGAAACCATTTGAGACATTCATAAGTACAATCACCCCTGTAATACAAAGAACTGCAATCTGACTCAAGTTTTGTCAAAATCAATCAGTCAATCAAGCAAATCTAGGTTTATTAGCACAACACTTGCTGCACAATGCTACTCAAAGAGGGGTCTGCTTACCAGGGCTGTCTGGTTTATGAACAAGGATTAGGGGCTCTAGAGTTATCAATCAACTCCACACGGCATAAAACATAGACAAAGCCGTACAAGCACACATGAAGTGCTGATTGATTTTTAATAATTCTGTGCTAAAAAGCTGCAACAAGCAGGATTAGGAGGGCATTTTAGGCAGGAGAGGTGCGACCAATCAGATCACTTCCTTCTCCTTCCCTTTAAAAGCTCACTGTGCAGCAGCACTCTGACATTTTCATGATGAAGAGAAGGAGAAGGGGACGATGAGCCTGGATGAGCTTCCCACACGAGTATATTTAGGCGACTGCGTGTCCTTGTGCAAGAAGTAAGAAAGTGCAAGGAGTGAAATTAAACCAGCTTGGGAGCAGAAATGGTTCCAGGAGAAAACACAAGAAAATGTAAATGTATTGACGGCTGAAAGCTAAAATAAAAATGAAAGCTCCCATGTGAGAAGTTTGAAATTGTAAAATAAAGAGGCAACGACCAGAGACCACCATGATGTGATCTTTGTAGCTGAGCCAAAAGTCCGGTTTTTAGAGGAAACTGCTATCAATCAACCATTTTTAGAGGAGAAGAACATGAGAATTAAAACCAGCTTTGTTCTAAATAAAAAAATAAATAAATAAAAGAAGCATCCTGGGGTCCAGCTGACACAAACTGAAAGTAACTGTTAAAAATAAGACTGAACACTGCAGAACTTTTGTCTCCTCTGAGGGGACAAAATGTTCTTTGCAGGCGGACGACAGAGCAGGTTTGGAGTTGAGCGTTGACCTAGAAAGAGTGTCTGAGGAGACAAGGAAGGAAAAGGAAACATCCTGAGGACCAAGCTGGAGTAATGATCAAAGATGGGTAAACTCAGTGTTTGAGTTACAGGTGAGCCAAAAGGGGCGTTAGCTCCCCTAAAACAGACCTGAGCTCCCCCAGAAGAAGAGTTCAGGGAGGTCTCTGAGATAACAATTAGCATTTGTAACCCAGCCAGCAAAATGTGGTTCCCAAAATGTTCTGGGAACATTATTTTTTGGTTTAAGGGAACAAAATGTTCTGTTTTTTCTGACGTAAAACCAACATTACTGCTCTGTTCGGACGGTTATGGTTATTGTTGAAATGAGTGATGTAAGAGATACAGAACTTCAGATTAAAACATCTTGTCATGTAATTTTAAACCTCTGTCCAGGTTAGAACAGCTGATTCATCTTCTGCCAATAATGTGTGTGTCTGCACTGAACTGTACGTGTGCAGTGTGCCTTTTATTGATCACACCTGATGGGTTGTTTGTCTGTAATTACTGCATGCTATCAGCACGCTGTGAATTCTTGACTTTACTTCCCGATCACACACTTCTGTGACCGCGGTTTGTCCTTGACTTCAGTCACAAAAACAAGATTTCAGATAACAGTGGAGGCAGGAGACATGATGTGTTTTCCACACGATGACAAATTACTCAGAAACAAATTATTAGAAACAGACATACATTATTAAAGTCTGTCTCTCCTCTCCTGGAGCTGTCCAGGGTTCTGACAGGTTCTTAAAAGACTGATTTATCACCTCCAAAACTGAAGGACCTGACCATGGAAGAGGCTCATCACGACCCGCTGAAAGCCACAGTGTTATTTACTTCAAACCTGAAGGACTCAACAGGTCGATTGCGGGTGACTTTTAAAATGACATATATCACCGTTAGAGACAGGCCGCTACATCATCGTCATGTTGCTAATGTTGCTTAGTTTTCTGCACCAAAACTACTTAGTTAGCTTCAGGAAAGACTGAGGTTAAAATAAGTGTGCTACTGTTCCTTTTGTGACGTAACTTAAGTACATTAGGTAAGTTAAAATAACTTAAAATGGTTTCACGCAAACAGCATCCAGCCCACCTTCCTCCAAACACGGACTTTCTTGCTCTTTATCTGACGTCACCTGACTTCCTCCTTTGCTCCCGTCATAATTGCTACGGCCACTAGAGGTCGCATAACATAAACAACCTGCTTGCATAGACGACCTACACGGCTGTTTTTCTGGCTTGTATTTCAAACACAAGGTAAGCTGCATGTGAGGTGATGTTTTCATCTGCAGAGCAGTCATGAAATCAGTGAGATAAACCTTTTGGTAGTGAAACACTCGTCCTTCCTGATGGCTTGAGGCAGTTTTTAATGCTGAATGAGCTCGACTTACGCATGCACAGAGTAAGCGATTTTAATGGGGAGGTCTCTGACACGATGCCCCACATTTGCCCTCATCATCAGAGCATCTCTTCATCTTTTTATCTGTAGTCTTCCTGCAGATGAACTGAGCGGGAAGGTCGCGAACACTCACTCATTTAATTTAACACTCTGGGTGGTGGCGAAAAAGAAAGTCATCAGATCTTTCACTTAAGAGTAAAAGTAACACATTAATATAAAAATGCTCAATTTCATGTAAAAGCATTGCATTCAAATCCCACATCAAAGTATCAAAAGTACAAGTTCTGCAGAAAAAAATGCTACATTTTACTGTTGTACCTGGTTGAGCTGCAGCTTTTAACTACTTTATATACTGTTATATATACCAGTGGTTCCCAGTCTGTGGATTGTGTCACTCCAAAGGGTCAAAAGATAAATCTGAGGGGTCGTGATGTGATTAATAGAGGAGGAAAAGGACAAATCTGTGTTAATTTTGTAAAATTTTTGATGATTTTTCATGTATTTTGGTATTTTGGCCTCAACTGTTTTTCTAAATGAGACCAACCTCAAACATTTAGAGAGGAAATGAACAGCTAACAGCTCATAGACATCCGACACATGCCAAAGGGCCCAGACTGGACAGTGTTTTTAATAGGTCACAAACTATAAAAAGTCTAATAATTCTCTGTAATCTATTTAACTATGTGTATTTCATAAACTTCTGTTTTCTCTGTAAAGTCTGAATCTGTGAAGTAACCTGTAACTGCAACTGTCAGATAAATGCAGTGGAGTAAAAAGAAGGATATTTCAGAAAATGCAAAAAGCACCTCAAAATTGTACTTAAGTCCAGTACTTGAGTAAATGTATTTAGTTAAAGCCAGTGATTGTGGGTCCTCTGTGGCTCTGTGGCCTGTACATGGAGGACTGTTGTGACAGCCACACCTCTGAAAAACATGTCCCCGTGCCCGATTGCACACTGTTGTATTATACCGTTTTCATCTCGTGTTCTGTGCTCATTCTCTGTTTGGCCTCTTGGGTAGACATCTACTCTTAATGCTCTCTAATCAGTGTTAATCCACTTATGTTAGTCAGTTGCGGATGCTCGGGTTACTGCTCCAGAAGGAGAAGCTCTATTCAGAGGTAAATGGCGTGTTTTGAAGTGAACCTGTCCATTTTCCTCTTCAGTTAGGCGACTGTTTACATCTCATATCAGTGTTGGTGGCCCATTTTCTCCATGCTTGGAATCCACCCGGACGGCTGCATTTCCATGTGTTTGTGCAGTTTTCAGCTCTTTTGTGACTGTTGTGAGTTTGCTTTTAGTTACTTACCGTGCTGTGCTCTTTTCAGTCGCACCAGCATGCGAAACGGCGCCACGGTGACCTTTTTCTCTTGAAAACTAGTCTTGACAAAGCGTGAATTTTTTCCTGCTCACTACGGTGGCGCTTCAGCTGCCCATGAGAAAGCCTTTAATGCCACCTTCAACATCATCATCATCAAGCGAGAGGGCGATGCTGTGCTCTTAATCAGTTGTATGTGGTGAGAGGGAAACAGCAAACCTCCTCTCAGGCTTCCATTGATTCACCTCACACACTCGCTGCAGGTGTAGTCATAAACATGTGCCTGCTGCATGAGTGACCACATTGGGGAACTGCAGAAGAGCTGCAGAGGAGACATCAAGGTTGTATATTTAAATAACAATGATTTGAGGACTGTAGCAGCTATGCAAAGCACTGCCCCTCAGGCCTTGGAACATATGGATTCAGTGCTTTGCTTCAGGCTCCAAAGTCATGTCATGACCCTCATTACTCTGGGCAATTCCCTTCTCATCTCACGTTAGCCTGGGAGCACTTCTTGCAGCCCGCTGGGGCAGACCCTGTGGTAGTCCTTTGCATGTATAATCAGGAGGTTTGGTCACTCAGCTGTGGCTTGCATTGTCCTGTATCCACGTCTCTGGGCCACGGAAAAGCAGACGCTGTTTACTCACAATGATGGGAGCTAATCCAAATTCAGACCTGTCGCCCCTGCAAGACACGAGTCCCCGTGTTCATGAGAAGGAGTGGAGGATGTATTCAGATCATTGAGTGAAAGCACTGATACAACACTATAACAACACTGCATTGACTTGCAAGTAATTGTTATTTTCATTATGGATTCATCTTCTGATTATATTCTCGATTAATTGATTGTTTTGTTTATAGAAATTCGGAAAATCCTGAGGAATGCCGTTACAGTCACCCAAAGCCTAAAGTGACAACTGCACAACTCTTGTTTGTCCAACCAACAGTAAAAATTATAATTATTAAAATAAAGCAGCAAATCTTCAGGTTTTTGTCTGAAAAATGACTGATCGACTTATAATTTCAGCTGTGCTTGTATGTACTGTTTACTAGTTTAATTCATGACAAAACAACATATTTCAGAATTTATTTGTATGTTTTGCGTGTAAAAATCTTAGTTTGTAAAGTAACCAGTAACTAAAATTGTCATAGTTGTAGTGGAACAAAAACAATATTTATGTACATTACATGAAGCTTCACTACACTGAAGTCTCCCCCAGAGAAACGCAGCAAGCTAAGCTACAGCAACGTGGCTAAAGTACTTTGCTACATTGAACGTTGTTTATTTATTTATTGACTTTTTTACATTGAATCAGCTTCATTCTAAGTCAGTGATCAATAAAAGTGTCAGTCAAACAGATCAGCACGTCAGCTTCAGTTGCTAATTAAACAATATGTTCTGCTCTCTGCTCCCACTGCACTGACACCAATTTGGCAGCACAAACAAACAAACAAACAAACAAACACGTGCTCCACATAATAGCCTAAAGCAGGTGTCGAGAGCGTGTGTATCCTCATCTGTGTGTGTGTGTGCACACCTGTGCTTGAATGCGCAGTTTACACTCGGGCACATTTGCGCGACAAACTGTGAGACCCTGACTCAGGATCAGCTCCTCTGCGTCCTCACCTGCTGCCATATTTCCATCAAGTAAACCCAACATCTGTGTTTCATGCGGCACATTCACATGTGATGAAGAGAAGTCTGTGTTTTACTCACACTTATTGACATAATCTCCTGGATGTGATGTCAAGGCTTCGCGTAACATCCACTTCCTGAACGACAAGTAGCAATAAGTGTCCTGAATTTGCACCCAAACTGCTGTCAAAACCAGCCAAGAAAGAGGCAGAAAAAGGGCATGGAGAAAATAAAAGAAGAAGAAGAAGAAGAGGAAGAAGAAGAAGAAGAAGAAGAAGAAGCTGTTTCCACTCGTCCTCTTCCCATAATACTCTCTGTCTTCATAATCGTCGTATGCAGACAGCATGAAACATGGTCAATAGTAGCTGAATCTTGCCTAAATCACCTAAATAAATTTCTTTTTTTTTGTTGCAACATTTCAAAATTTCACTGTGACAACAGATGGAATCACGTCTACTGATTCACAGGTTTCTGGATATGTGAAAATATTGCAGCGCCAACATTTTCAAAGGAAAGAAGGAAGCTGTGTTGGTGAATTGGAGCATGCATGGCTGCATGTAAACAGGAATATGAGTGGAATAATCATTTTCATTCGCCATTTAAACAGCCTTGTAGGAAATCTGCCTGTTTTCAGAACCAAAAACCAGAATATTCAATGTGTTTTCTACAGTGGCAAAAAAATAATCCTGCTTTAAGCGGAGTTTGAAATTTTGACCTTTAATTATCCAGCTTTAATTGGCCAGATTAATGTGATTCGCGAGGTTGCAGGTTTTGTGTGTATCTTCTGGATTTAGCAGCATCCGTCGACATTTCATCAAAATTAGGCCGCTTATGCCCGAGATGTCGTGTCTACGTTGAAAACGTTAATGACATCCATCAATAGGAGATAAATCATGTGTGGGATTTTCATCTGACAGCCCGGGATTAAACACATTGTGCTCAGGTAAAACGCTCAGCAGCAGTCTACCTTTAGCTGAGGCATCACTATCCCTCCACTTCCACCATCAATGCCCCATCAAGGGCCTGTCCAGCCGCTGTCAGCCGATTGTCATGCTGTTCACTTCTTATAAACCAATCTGTCATGCTTTGTTAATGTTAAAGGATTTGGTTGTGTGTGCTGTTTGCAGCAGCTCCATCACAGCAAACTGAGTGATGTGATTGGACGACAGGACCACTGGATTAGGCGTGCATCTGTTTCTTTGATATTAAACTTCTTCTTGTAGGGTTGTTCATCTTACGCATGCTTGATTTGATTTTAATTGTTAAAGAAATGAAAGGACGGTGCTGCAAGTCAAAATCACATTAAGCTTCTTAGCAGCGAGCGCGGCGCGGTGAAGCGTTTGGTGATGAAATCCCGAACTTGACTGTATCAGACAGACGTACAGATGCAGGTTTTTTCATCTCTGACACCAAGCAGTTATTTCATTAACACCAGCCACTCCACAGCACACACAGATGATTGCAAACGCACCTAAATGACACACCAAGCCTCCGACACTTCCTCCAAATTAGACGACAAAAACCACAGATTTGTCCTCGAGGCGATTCCTAATCTGACGACCCAATCAGCAGCACGACATCGCTTGTCTGTGCCTCCAAAACCGTCCATTTTATCATCCAGGATTAGGATTTGGATTTAAGTAAGGGCTTCCTCAAGGTTAAGGACGCAGTGTGTTTTGGGTTAAAATGACTTCTTCGTTGGTGACGACCCTCTTCTTCCCTCTGTCATAATTACTGTCAGAACACTTGCTGAAATGACTGATGCTGTCGTTCTCTCTCAAAACCTCAGGCGTGGCCGGACTGACTTCAGCCTGCAGTGTGTTTGGCGTCTGGGGTTGGTTTAGGACCCAACTGCAGTACCACTAGTACAGGGAAGTTGCTTTCACTGACTTTGATCTCATGAGAGACAGACGGATAAGACGTAGTACTGAACAATGTCATGTTCTGAACTATTGTTTCTTGAAAAGTCAACAGTTACTGACAGGCAGAGATCCAGGAAGTGCAGGACGAAACACTGAGTCAGACACTGAAAGCAGAGGAGAACAGAAGATGGGTCGAAGTCAAAGGCAGGCAGGTCTGGCATAGTGTTAAGAACAATCTGGCAAAGAGTGAGTGTGAAAGAGCAGCTTAAATACTGGACTGACTGGGAATGAATCTCAGGTGAGTGGGCAGGTGGGCGTGGCTGGCAGGGGAGTGAGAGTGGAAAAGTACTGACAGCACAGGTGAACAGATGAGGAGACATGGCAGCAGGTAAGAGACTGGACGGTACTGTGACACAACCAGCAACGACTGGTTTGCTAGAGCTGAAGGGGGGAGCAATCGTAGTGGTGGAGGAGGCTCCAGCAGCTAGGAGCATGGCCTACGGCGCCATCAGCTCGTTGTCAATGTTTGTGTAATTACTCTCATTGCCAGAAGGGGGAGACAAAAGCTCCACGCTACAGGTTCGGAAGATAAAAGATGCATCAAGGACAAGCCAACATATGAAAGTTTTAAAACATTCTGCAGGAGTATTTCATGCATAATGCATTCACTACGGTGTAACGGTTAGCACAGAAACCCTTTCCCAGGGTTTGCGAGCGTGGGTCTGCGCCATTGCCCTCATCCAGAACACACTTTCTAAGATCGCAATTTTGAACGCTTGCCAGCAGTGCCATTTCATACATGTTGCAGTGCTTCAAGTGCAATTAATTTCCATTTCTTTTGTCAGTGTTGCGCGTCCAATTGATTTCAGTGTGCTCCTGCAGTCGGAGCCTCTGGTCATGGAAGCACCCTCTGCGGACCACAGCCTGTTGAGGAACTGATGCTAATCTAGATAGAGGGAAGACTGGGGCTGGCACTTTCCTCCCCCACCCCTCCGTCTCTCCCTCTCTCTCTCCCTGTTGAAGATTGTACTGATTGTGCTGCAATATGTCGCATGACCGCGGCCAGAGCTGCAGACTGAGGCGCACTTTCTCCATGCTTATTAAATCAGCGGCGTGTGCCTCTTGAAGCAGAGTGTGGAGGTACACGTGTTCATCACGGCGGCTTGGCGCGAGCTCTCTTGACACAGAACAAAGCACAGGCTTGCATGTGTTGCTCATCAAAAACAAAAAGAAAAAAAAGACCCCCTTTTGATCCCTTATGATGCATTTGCCTAATCTCATTCTATAAAAAAAAGAAAAAGAAAATAAAACAACTCTTTGAATGTGTCATGTGGACATCTATTCAAAGAAAAGCTTTGATATTAATGAGGAAGCCCTCATGTATATTCATACTCCCAAACTTATGCATGCTTCTTTTGCTGCATTGCATGTGTTTTAGGGGCCAAATAAATCTTCCATTACTGGGTTTCTCTTTTGTTTTGCTCTTTCACTGCATGTTTAGTCTCAACAATGCTCTCTGCAACAGAAGTTGAAGTGGCTTGCGGGTGTTTTAGCACACCAAGATTGAAGTGAGAGGCCATTGAGCTTGTTTGACTGTTAGCCGGGCTGAGTGAGGGATCTGCCCCCAGACATTTGCACTACAGTATCCTGCTGACTTGCTTGCTTGCTCACACTGCCATAGAAACAGGGTTCCTGAGCGCAGTGGAGACTCATTCTGCTCAGGAGCGAGCCAGGGAGAGGATCGAGGAGGAGAGAGTGAGGGGGGGGATTTAAAAAAAAAAAAAAAAAAAAAAAAAAAAAGGAGACACACAGAGGAAGAGGAGAAACAGGGAGGGAGAAGTGGGAGAGTGAGGGATCAAGAGAGGAAAAGTGAGAGACACTGTCACTGGTGAGTACATAGCTGTCACAGCGGATTGAATCAGCGCTTCAAATCGGATGCTTTGAGCGTCTTTTTTCTTTTTTTTCCCCCCGTCTTTGTTCGCTTCTGACGATTGATTTCTCCGGCTTGGTTTCACTGCTGCTGAGATGCTGTGAAGCAGGTTGCAGGTTGTCAGTTTGTTGTGGGATCTGAGAGGGTGAGACGCTTCTCCCTCTCGGATGCAGAGGCAGAGGCAGATGCAGAGCAGCGGCGGCTTTCTGTTTGTGAATCAGTCGTTAATACTGGTGTAAGCTCTTATTGCTAAGCTTTGACTAACAGTGTGTGTTTACTTTTCAGTAACACACGCTGGTATTAAACTACTTTTTTTTTTTTTGAAAGCCTCCGTGGCTGTATCACACTCTTCTCTATCATTTATGAGGCAGCATGTTAATATTTGATCAGAGAGGATGTCTGCAGCTGCACTTTCTGTCTTACACACCTCTGCCCATTACACTGCTGTCTGAACCCCGGCGAAATTGGTGAGATATTGACTTCCTCAGCTTTTATCAATTATTGAGCAACTGAGCTGATGCTTCACGTTCCCTCCTCCACCTGTACGGCAGCGGGGACGCACTTCAGCTGCATAGCGTAAAATGTTAAGTCAGGTCACTGCGTGTGTGTGTGTGTGTGTGTGTGTGTGTGTGTGTCTGCGTGTGTTTGCTATTTGTGTCTCTGTCTGCTTGTGTTTGCACATGGTTATGTCACTTTTCTCCCCCCTCCTCGCTCTCGCAGGGTTTGATCAACGTGGATCCTGACACTTTGATGAAGCGCCAGAGCTGTGGGGCTAAAGGGGGGGGGGGCGGGGGGGTACAGCAGGATCCCCTGCACCTCGTGTCAGCCTGAGTGTGAGGAAATTGTGTTATTCTGATCATCGTCTGCCACGTTGTCACTTAGGATTTGAAGTACTTCAGGTGTGGCGACGAGCAAAGACTCCAACCTCGAATTTGTCACAAAGTGCAGTTGGAAAATGGAAGCTTGGAAAATGTGCAACCTGTTATGTGGAGCTGAGTGTTAATCCTGTCAGTGTTTATGTTTATCTCTGCGGTTCACTTGGATCCCCTGCGTCCCTTCACCTGTTCCTACAGCGCAGTTAGATTTTTTTTTTCCTCCGCCTGCTGCAGCAGCTTTGAGAGAAGGTTGAATTAAACAAATCCAGCCAGCCTTATCAGTTTTCAGCTGGCTCCTGCCATGACTGGACCCCAGTGGCCCTTCCTGGCAGGCTGTGGATGTAGATGTGTGTGTGTGTTAGTGTGTGTGTGTGTGTGTGTGGATGCGTGTGGTGGCTCTGCTCTGGATTTACACGGTTACAAAGCGCATGTGACCGAGTGCATGCATGCATGTGTGTGTGCATGTCTGTGTGTGTGTGTGTGTGTGTGTGGCGAGCAGCACTGACGTGATTGTGTGTGATCAGGATAGCCTCGGGGGTCGTTTGCTTCTCTTTGTGGGCAGATTCAGGGATTCTGGCATTTGTCTTCTTCTCCTCTCTGCTGTGACATGTTTTATGACTTCTTGTTAAAATGTCACTCACTGAGGCTGGACTGTAAAATGTCCCCGTGCGGCGGCTTAGTGTGTTAACAATAGTGCACAGGGGTGTGATAATTCTGGTAAAGCACACAGCTGCAGGATGAGGGAGATAGTGCTGATCTCTCTGATGGCTCCTTCCAGGCACCACGTGAAATTGGGCTGAATTTTGACAGCCCTTTGGCCTGGATCGATACCCCCGCCCTGGCCGTCCGCGAGAGGAAGCAGTACTGCTCTTGTAAACAAGAGGATATGCGTTACTGACAATGATTGTACTTGTTAAGTGGGAGAAGCACAAGAAGCTAATGTTCAAAGAAACATCAGGGAGGAGGGGAGTATCCTGTGCTCAGGAGGAGCATCTCCGAGTTGTTAGAGAAAGGAAAAGCTCCTCAGTGAATGGATGCTACTGAAATGCAAATGTTCAGCAAATAGGGATTGGTTCTGATCGGGAATCTGGCTCCAAGTTGGTAAAATATGGATTTGCTAAGCTCTAAATCTCTTATCGAATCTTTAACTCATCTTTCTGTAGATGTTCTGACAGCAGACATCTGCAAAGAAAACACCGGCGACCTGTATGAACCACACAGCTGTTAACAAGACTGACTGAAGGAACATGGCCGACCGCCTCAACCAAGTTAGACCGGCTCCAGAGAGTGCAGGACACTCGTAACAAGTCAGGGAACAACAAGTGTGTTGCATAGAAATGTCTCTGCTGTCCATCATGTTGAAGTCAGACCTGGACAAGGACGAGTGCTCCGCCTCAGCTCGCTGCCGGTGTTTCACTGTGTTCTGTAACCTGTGACCTGCAGCAGCAGCAGCAGCAGCGATTGTGCCTTCAGGTGATGCTCAGTGCCATTTCTTTAGCTCTTTTGGCTGAATAATAAAGTAGAATGAATATTACTTCCATTGTGTTGTTTTCACAGCAGCTTCTGCAGCTGCAGCACAGCCTCACAGTGAGAAACCAAACACCTTTTTTTCCTTCTCATCAAAAAAAGAAAAATGCGTGAGGACGGGGTTAATGAATGTCGCAGAGCAGTGACAGAACGTGGTCAAAGTGTCACATCCTTAAAGTATAAACCGTAAAGATTTTTTCAAATTAAAATGTCCAAGACTGCAACAAATGATTATTTTCATTCCGGATAAATCGTTCTGTAAAACGCGAACAAATGCTGGTGGCAATTTCCTGGAGCCCAAATTGCGCCATCAAATTGCTTGTTTTGTCCAAGCAACACTCCAGAACCTTAAGAGTTTCAGTTCACCGTCATATAAAACAGAGTTTCCCAAACTTTTAGGCTTGTTGTTGAGAATATTTGTCATTTTAACTGCGTGATAAATTAAGTGATTATCAAGATAGTGGCTGTCGGTCGACTAATCGATTAATCAGCTAATTGCTTCAACTCTAAAAATGTAATTTACTACCTAAAAATATAAGAATAAGGGATCCAGAACCGGATGCAGAGTTAATATAATCCTGTCAAACCTCATCGCTGACAACAGGGAACATTTTCATACAGCGTCTCAACAAATTACTGATGAAGCTGTTCCATAATTACACTTTCTACCTAAATTTGCGAGGAAACAAATAAATAATCAAAGACAGTCAGGAGTCTCAGCGAGTTTAAAAGCCTTTATTTCATTACGGTTCAGACATCTTACTGTAACTCACGCTGCAGAAAAGCTCTCATCACAGCCGGATGTTGCTGCTGAACACTGTGATCTCTTCCCAAACACCACCAGGAGACACAATACCAAAACACCCCGAAGGCGCTCTTTGACTCTGTTTTTGTCCGGTATACAGAGGAGTGTAAATTTAGATTTCTTCAAATGGTTGACCCAAAAAGTCGATAAGGACAGTTTCTGCGTTGGAGGTTGCATCCCAGAATGTTTTTGCAGGAGAGAAAAGTGCTTTAATGGGTTTTTGTTTGGGAGCTGAACCAAACATATAAAGACGCCTCACGGAAAATATGGGAACAATATCAATAAATGATTAATTCATGGCTTCTCTGTGGAGGAGTACACTTACTTTACACCACTACTGTGTACGGCTTCTGAACTGCATCTGCACAATCAATAATCATTTATCAAGATCTGATGCATCAAATCAGTGTAGCTATAGGGCAGAGAAATGAGCGGATTCAGCCGCTAAAGCCTTGCAGGTAAACTGCCTCGCTGAGCAGTGCTGGGGATCGTTTTAGTGCGATAACGCTTCCACATGATGAAACGTTTTGTGTGTGCCATTTTTCTTGTTATCAGCTGAGCCATAATGCATCATGAGGCGACTGGCCTCTGAGCACGTGGGCCCCAAATGTCAGGCCTCGGTTGATTCAACAGACTCAGAGTGATGGATGCATCATTTCCTCGTGCTGACTTGTTGTTTGCAGCCATCGTTCAGGCCCCCAAGGCCGAAGGTCAGGTCAAACCGAGGTCCTGCCCCCCCAAAGAAATCTGATGTCGTGGCAGTTTTAACTTTATGCAAGAGTTCATGTGTCCTTGAAGATCAGGCTTTGGACAGAATTAAATATGAGGCCTGATGGAGACAAAGCTCACTAATTGTCACGTTTTTGTTTATTTAATTTGTATAAAAAGTGTACAAAAGGCAATTTATAGTTGTCCCAGTGGTCCCAGCCAAGAAATAATCCAGGGCAAAAAGCCAAATTGATGTTTTCACACTCTGGTTCTTCTACATATTAAACAAATTAAAAAATAACGCATCATACTGAGCTTTTGAGATGCATGCACAATTCACCCACCAGCACCTCTAAAGCTCACTAATTAACACGTTATATCTTTTTTGTTGACTATATAAAACAAAGTAGATCTAATGTGTCAGTTAGTGAGGTTTAGAAGACCTGGTGGGCAGATTTTGTTACCTTTGGATGCATCTTTTGCACAGAGCCAGGCAATCTTTATGCTAAGCTAAGCTAAGCTAAGCTAAGCTAACATTTCCTGGCTGTAGCTTCACATTTATCAGATACATGAGATTAGTATTAATCTTCTCATCTCTCTAGAAAGCAGACAAGTATTTCCCAAAATGTTGAGCTATGTCAGACTGACTGTGCAGTAAATATGAAGCTACAGCCGATTAGCTTAGCTTAGCGGAAATACTGGAAACAGGAAGAAACAGCTAGTTGAACTCTAAAATAATATTTCCCAGAAATGTTTAACTATTCCTTTGAGATATTACTTCTACCACCAACAACAATAACACATATTAGTATTATGTAATGTACACATATTTATTGCCTCACTCTGTCTTCTAAACAAACTCTATTAAATATCCATTGCCCTTACAGCCTCTGGTAAACAATCAAACATTTTAATAGGTTTTCAAGTATGCCAAAACATATTTCCATTTCAATTATGCTTCTCCCACATATTTTCCCTAAACCTAATCAGAGGCATTAAGAAGCTGTAGCGTCTTCCCACTCCCTCCACATCACTCACATCCTCTCCGTACACATGACAGGATAGCTGCTAGTCATATTTATTCGTCATGATTAACAATGCCATATTTCAGGGCGGTGGAGCATTTTGAGCGGAGCAAAGGCTTTCGTCGTGAGGTACCAGGCGCTTATAACTTCTGTCTGTAATGGATGTAGCACACCCATTTAAAATCCCTGGTGATGAAAATTACTGAGACTGAAAATGAGCTTAAGCTATTTTTACAGGGGCCAGATTGCAGCCTGTTAGTTTTATTGTGATACCTCTGGAAATTAAAGCATCCATATAGTGCCATGCAGGAAGCATAGGCCAAATCGATAAAGGTTCTCCACCCTTGTAATGCCGTAAATTGTCAGCCTTTATTACTGAATAGCATCATGCAGTCCACCTGCTCCCTGGTCTCCTGAGTTCTTGTATTATAGAGATGCTAACTTCGGCTCGGTTTGTGATACTCTTTTCCTCCATGTCTCATATAAAACAAATCATACAACTTCATATTGGATATGATATTTATAGCTCTCTGGGCGGTAAAAATTCATTAGCGACTCCGTGAGACAAGGCTGTGGAGGATGATAGATCAGGCAGGATGCAGATATACCACATGTCAGGGGGCTGAGGGATGGCATGTTACCTCTCCGACTCGGGATGAACGAGGCCAGCGAGGTGACTCAAGTTCACACCTGAAGTATGCAGAGGGATCTCTGTCTGTCGCCGCTCTGGATGATATCCAAACGAAATGCCCGAGGGAAGGCTGAAGCTGAACAGGCTGGATGAAGCCTGGATGATGCACTGTGTGTCTGTCTCAGCCCAGGGTCTCCATAGGAATTACATCTATGCAATTCTGCATCTCATGCCGTTGTTCAGTGTCAATGCAAGACGCAGTGTGTCCTTTATGTAGGAAGTGTATGGGTGTGGAGGACGGGATGGACTTTTTCCTAAAACACAGCAGTATCAACTAAAGTAGACCCTGTTGTTTTAGCTGTTTGTCATGTAGAGATGCCCTGTGCTCACATGGTATACAGCAAACAAGTGTTCAACTTGTTGACTTAAACCTTAACCAAATTGTAACTGCCATGTGCAGATATAGAAAAAGGCTATAATTAAAGATTTATAATTAAAATTTTTTTAAGTGAATATGTGCTGAAATGTCATGATTGTGTTGAACAAGACTATTAATGCAACCATTATGAAACAAACTTAATGACGTAACACTGCTCCCTTTGACACACCAGGTGCCAAATGCTGTGCGAGCACATGGCTCTTTCTGTAAATGTCCTGTTATGTCTGCATAAAACCCAAAAGAACATTACATTTACAGTATGTCTGATTGTCAAAAAGCCACTATTTTCACAGATAGAAGCCTGTCTGAAAGTAAGCAGTGATTGAGTAACATTTCATCATCATATACTGCAATGTTACACCGCTTTGTGTATGAATTTTGACAGATAAAGATAGCAATATTCAGTTTTTGTCAACAAAAAACGGAACAGAAAGAGCTCAATCAACGATGTGTTAGTTTATGTCTCAGTAAGTTTGGCTTCTGGTTCCTGCTGAAAATGAAAATCTTTGAATACAAGTCATGTTTCAGTTTCATTTATTATACATAAATATATAGTTTTTGTTTTAAAAAAAATCTCAGGAATTTCCCAAAAGAGCTGGGCACTGTAGTTTTTAGCCAATGCTTCTGAAACAGGAGTACACAGTGTATTTGTCGCGGACTACTTTCAGCAGCGGATTAATACACATTCGGTGCTCTAGGGAGTATTTCCAGCAGCAGAATGGTGTATGTGGGTGCTCATGTTCATTGCAGAGGAACAAGATCTGTGTAAAGGTAAAACATCTCTGGACTGAAGTTCTTTCACTGCCGAAGAGGAGGCATTTTAAATATGCATGTATACGTTTTTTTTTTTCAGAAATGAAAAAGAAATTTTCCCACCAGTCACGTAGCTGATGCTTTTTTTACACGATTAAATAAGACAAACCTTCAGCGTCTCAAGGGCAACAGATGAGGTGCTTTTACACAGAGAGCTTGCGTCGCACAGCTTGAAATACTGATGAAATTCTGCATTTTTTCTTCCTGAATTAAGTGTAATTCTGAATATAATTACCTGTATATATATACATATATACTAATTTATTACATAAACTACTGATGTTCAACAATATTTGACAGAATTTAGAAAACCTCGTTGTGGTTAGTTTTTCTGTGTAGATAAATGAAAGAGGATTTTCACTGACAGTATGTTTATTTCAGCGTGTTCATGTGCCAACATATTACACATTTACCATCAAACTGCTTTTGATTCTGAACCTCTTTGCATATTTCAACAGCAAATAACATTTTTCATCCATCGGACGATCGACTTTTATGTGTGAAAATCATGTTAAATGTCGTTACAAAGTAAGAGAAACTTTGCGATAGATGGTTCGATAATGTAGTCAATCAGTGTTGAATAGAAGCTTTGCCTCAGGAAAGTCACTACGTATTTCAAGTGCTAATGAGTAATGGGTTGATTTTGAAGCATTATCTCTGATTAGTCATGTAAATTGCGACAGAAATGCGACAGTGTGAGCATCTACCTCTCCAAACCCTCCCTCTGTTTCTCGCTGTTTATTTTCTCCTGAACAAGCCTGTGAAGCTCTGCAATCTATTTCAACATTTGCTCTTTGCAAGCAGCCCCCATGAGTAAAGGCAACCTGGCGCGCCGCAGGCTGTACGACAGAGATAGGGGCTCCTGGTCAACAAGCAGGTTAATTGTGTGATAGGACCAGATGCTAATACTGGACTGAACTCGACAATCACAGCCCCGGTGGAGGCTCCCGCGTGGCTTCTGATTGGCCGCAGAACACAGCAATCGAAAGACATTTGACACGACGGAAAACATGCTCGGACCAAAATATATTGAATTTTGTAATGAGTTTAATATTTTAACTTTCCTGGACAGATGACAGCAGTTTTTGAAGCGTTGGGAGGATTAGAAGACGTGGAGGAGAAGGGAGACTGCACTTTGATTAACTTTGCACTTGTGGAGGAGATAACAGCTTTCTGAGAGTCTCTCCTGGGTGGATTATTGAGTGTGAGCGCTGGCACATTGTATGAACCCTCTGAAGTCCATTAGCAAACTCAACTCATTACGTAGTGAGACAGTGGGAACACAAGGCTTAGAGAAACGCGCCTTTCAGAGGGCGAAAAATTGATTTCAAACCAGCCGATTTCTAGAAATGTCAACATAAATCTGTCGGAATGATGAAAATCACTTTCTTTCACAAATTAGACTGATGCTGCAGTTAAGGATTGTCTTTAACAGGCGTCATGAGATTATTTGACTAACAGGTCTTCAGTAAAAAAATCCACAATAAAGACATCAATGCCACAGAATAATAATAAGGAAGCACTGCAAATCACTTTCTAAGCAGCCAGAAATCAGATGGCAATATGTTGCAGACGCCAGCAGCAGAAAATGAGACAGACAGACAAAGGCAGCGGTTTAGGAGATCAACATGAGAAGATGCTTTTGTGCCATAAACTGCAGTGGTAGCAAAATTAAATGGTGGAAAATGTTAAATATCCACAAAAGATAACCTTTGCAGAAGTATCTAAGTTACTGCTTTTAACCCATACTACCCGTTGACTCTTTTACCCCAAGATGTTGTTGTGTTGTAAGCAAATTTTGGGAACATGACGAGCCAAGTGGACCTCTAAACAGTACTTTTGCTGGTGGTGAAAGTGCGTTCGGCCCCTGCGCTGCGATTGCATCCTCATTGTTTGTAAATGGGAAACCAGCTAATGAACCAGTTAAAGGAATAGTTAAAGGTGCTTGTTTTATCCTGGGAAATACAGTTACTCACACCCTGCCGTACAGTTAGATCAGAAGACTGATACCACTCTCATGTCTGTCAGTGAAATATGAAGCTGCAGCCAGTTAGCTTAGCGCAGCATAAAGACTGGAAACAGAGGGAAACAGCTAGCCTAGCTACACTGTCAAAATCCATCTCCCAGTGCCTGTAACATGTTTGTTTTGGATGGGTTGAACAAAAAAAGATATAACATGTTAATAATTGAGCTTTTTGTTACCTTTTTGACAGAGCCAGGCATTTTTTTTTTTGATTCCAGCCTTTGTGCTAAGCTAAGCTAAGCTAAGCTAAGCTAAAAGGCTGCTGGCTGTACAGAAAGTAGACCTGTATGGGAGCAGTACTGAGCTTCTCATCTCTCTCCACCAGAAATGAAAGAAGTGTATTTCCCAAAATGTCAAAATCCTTGTAAAAAGACAAAACCTGACATATTCCTCATCTAATAAATAATCCCCCTCTTAATGAAACTGGAATTAACAAGGCTTTAATCCTTTACTCCTTCTGGTGCTGCTCAGAAATCACAGATCCTCTATCTGAGGATTTCATCTTTAGCCTATTTTAAACTGCAGTAAAGTTGAATCTATAGATTATTTTTCTAAATCTGTGCTGAGGTCGCCTGCGTCCTTCAGCTGTCAGCGATTTCACAATGACACTTTCCTGGACCAGACATCTCTGTCGCACATTTCGGCAAAACTGAGACAGAAAGAAACCACAGCACCCTGCTCTCCCAGACAGCTCTGAAATATCTGAGCATATCTCCACTTGACGGGATGTCTTGGTCTCTCAGGTTGGAAATGTGAACCAGACTGAGTGACTGAGCTGACAAACAGTAGTAAATGGTTTGAAGGGGTTAGTGCATCTTTTGTCTCCGCTGCATTTGACGTAGTGCCCAATATTCAGCTTCCTCGCTTGAGGCTGCTGAGTTCACATAATGGAAAAGACTCATCTGTGTCTTTAAAGGCTCTGTCTCTTTTATCTTTATTGCCAACACAACTAGCTTCTCTGAGTGGAAGTTTACTGTGTAATAAAATGCAACTTTTAGTCAGCTGGAAGGGACATCTTCATCTGTTAGTGTTTACTCACCATCGCAGTCATTAAAACTGGTTCGCACCCCCGATTTCCACACACACAAAACCTCCAAATTAAGGCAATCAATAATGACTAATATGTTTTTTAAGTAAGGAAATGCTTTTGTGAACATCATTTAGAGAATTCCCACATAAATCGAACCACCTTGGTGTAGTTTGAAAGTATAATGTTTCCTTCCTCATCCTCACATTCATCTTCACACCTCCAGCTGATCTGCTGGGGCCTAAACTCCTCTTCGCATGTGGTGGGGCTTTAGGATTTGAGGATCTGGGGGATTAAGGGATTTTCTGATCGCTCTGAAAAAGACACCACGGGATACAGAAATCCAAAAATGGCTGAGGTACCCACATCAAGATTAGAGGGTATTATTTCTCCCCTTAGGGAAAGCCACTACTGACAGCTTTGAAACAAGTGTTCAGGAAACATTTACAGTTTACAGAGACTGTAGTGAACGACAAAGCCTATTTTGTGCTGAAATCAGTCAATGCACTTTTCCAATTTCCTGAAACGTCACTGCTTGTTGTCTAAAGTGTACTTTTCCTGAACGAGTTTAATTTTCTCTGCAAATTGCAACCATTAACAAGTCAACTGCAACTGCAACTCCTCTCAAACTTGATATCTGGGCTCTAATTACTTTTAAACTTGCTGCGACCCATGCAAGAAAAAGTTCTATCTGTATATCTATAGATATTTAGACAGTCGCTGTGCATGCTGGGTGGTTATAAACAACCATTTTTTGGCAGGAAAGATATTAATTTATCAAAAAAAAAAGTAAATCTGTCACAAGGAATGAAATCTCAAGAGACAAGTTAAAAGTGAACTTTCTTCTTGTCATAACTTTCTGCTCGCCCACATTCACATGTTTTTCACAGCTCCTCACTTTTTCCTGCGGAAATATCAGATGTCATGTGTGACAGGCAGAGAGCATGAGTAATTGTGGGCTACAGGGCGCAGACGGACCAGCACTCACCACCATCCTTAGACATTGGCCTTTAGGTAAATGAAGCCAGCAGTACACGACAGCAGGAGCTTCATCGCTGATTGATCACTGAGGGGAGTTGGGGACTGTAGGGAAGTGAATGGGATGCTGAGTATTCCCTCCCAGGAGTTGTTATGTTGATCATTAGAACTAAAAAAAGGAGAGAAAGCACAAAGAACCTGAGACCATAATATCCTAATGGCATCATATTTTTCTCATAGCCACCAACAGATCATTAGCTAAGCCCCGCCCCCTTAATTACTGCTGCTACACCTGTCAAGACGTCCGTTCTCACGGGTATACATGCAGTTTACAATGACAACTGTGGCAAATTTACCATCAAAATTCATGGTATTTTTTCAGACTGTTGGTCTTCCCTCTCACAGAGAAATGAATAAAAGCGTCAACTGTCGTTAATTGATTTTATCAGCAGCAGCCAGCCAAAGCTAACGCTAAAGCTCTGTGATTTGTTTGAAAACTCTGTCTCCAGCTGACTTTGTAATGCTTCACGCTGATTCGTCGTAAAGCTCTGCGAGGGTTTTAATATGCACATGATGGCTGCGTACGTGCTAATGTGCTAAAGGACTGAGGCTAAATCAACCCAGGCAAAAAGCCATGGCCAGCTGACGACCCATGAAGAATACATGGAGATAAAGGAGCAGCATGAGTACAGCTAGTTGGCCCGAGTGTTACGGCACAGTAATTTCAGTAATGAAAAAGGTTATTTGTTCTAAAATAGCCCTCTGATGGTTTGGATGTGTGCTATAGAAAAACATATTTGGAACATGAGAAGAGCACAGCGGCTAGATTTATGCTTTAATGTTTGCGCTGTCAAAGAGTTTCTTTTATTCCCTGCATCCCCCTTTTTTACAACAAATCTTGAAAGATAAGATTGAAAATAAAATAAAAAGATGAATCACATCACCCCCCCGCTAATAATTTCAGTCACTGCCTTCAACCGAAGCCCACAGCGTGTCCCCACGACTCCACGCAAACAGCATGTTGACGTCTCCGTCACCTCTGTGTCTCATCTTCAGTGGACTTTTCCTGCTGAAGATGACTCAATTCATAACAGAGTGCATATTCTCTCTAATGACAGAGTTACTATGGGAACCAGGTTAGATTTGAAAGTGCTTGATGAAAAAAAGAAGAGAAAAGCCCCCAGGCTTCCCTTTGCTCCCTGACTCCAAAACAAACCTGATTCAATTTGTGCATCCTGATAACGTCTAGCCGAGCCCTGCTTGGTTTGGACTAACAGGAGCATGAATAAGAAACTCGCCTTTCGACTTGATGACTGAATCTAACGAAGATTGCACTGAAGCCTGCAGAGCGGCAGCCGGGAGAGCGGCCACCAGCCACCGGTTGCTTGCTGCAAAGCCCGATGTGGTGCAGCTTGTGGGGAAGGGTAACCGTGGCACAGCTTTTTCAGGGCGCTGGAGCTGTCACCACAATCATCCAGCTCAGAGGTCAATACCTGGATGGTTCATTTTTCTATACCTGCCTTTCACACCGCCATGCCTCACCTCCTCGCCCTTTGCGCCTGCCCCAAAACAAACCCGAAGGAGCTTTACAGTGAGATTGATTCAGCCTCTGAAGTATTGATTTTGTTTTCAGCATGAAAGGATCCGAAAAGACCCCTTTGATTGACTGCAGGATAGTGATAGTCCACTCCTCCGTGGCGTGGGTGTGATCATTAATAGTGTGCTAAACCCTGAGGTCGGTCTAGTCTCACGCTGTCAGGGGAGGTTGTGTCCAGAGGGAGTAATATGTTCACACAGCTCTGCTCCATTACCCATCTGTCTGGAGAGGAAGAACAACGACTTTTCCTTTGCTCGCTCTTTCTCCAGCATTCACGCCCGGTTCTCTCTCTCTGTCTCACTAGCGCTACATCATTAGCTCTCTGCATACAGTTTGTCTCGTCTCGTAAGACAAGGGCTGAGAACTTAGCAGCATTTCAGCATCAACACATCTATTTTTGCAGTCATTATGGTGGAAGCTGTTCTGTCGGCTTTGCAGCGCCGGAGTTCTCTCATTAACCTCATTGAACCAGTCTGGTAACAACTGTGTGATCCAGCTGCTGTGATTATCAGAGAAAGCATCATAAATAACCACAGTTTCTACTTCTTTTTATACCTTTATCAGAGCAAAAGTTAGTCAAAAGGTCATTATACAAACTTTCAGACTCATCATCTGTCTGGTCAAATGATCATTTTTGAGTTGTAATTTAATGCAAATGTTTTCAAACTCAGAAGTACCACTAACTTATCGGTGTTCAAACAGGACACACAGCTCATGGAGGAGATGAAGGTATTTTAAAACTCCTCACGTCTGTTTGGCATAATTTGCGTCCAAAATTTGCACTTCTTCTCGGAGTCATAACTCCACAGAACCAATGCACATATTTTTAAGATTCAGCGTGATTTACATGTTTGAAGGAAACATTTAACTCTGATATGCATATTCAATAAACCTCCATAAACCCACTATAGCAATAACAGAAAAAAGATGCCCCTTGTAAGTCGTGAACTTGCCTGAGATATGTCCATACATTCATGAGTACAATGCAATCAGGAGCTTCTAATAGCTATTTCAGCATGCTTTTGATGGCGCCATTTTGCCAAAATGTAAACAAATAAAGGCTAAAACAAACGCATAACTTAATGAATCCATAGTAACATTATACTTCCTGTTTATGGCCCCCAAAGCATTCCAGAAACTTAAGTTCCACATCTTACAGTATGATTGTCCACCAAACATTTTGCCAAAGTAATGGCAAAATCCATTAATATGAACTTTTTTGATTTTTTGGGTCCCTTGTCTCATTTGTTTCAGGCAGGGCCCCCACAGTGTCAGCCTTTGAAAACCCCTGCTTTAGTGGATACTTCACTCCAATGGCGCTGCTCTAGTGGAAAAAGTAAAACAAGCCACAGTTACATACTCAAAGACAAATTTCTGAGCTGTCAACGCATTTTGTAGCGAAACACTGTCACCACAGGCTTTCGTATATCGGTGCACGGCGCAGGGTCTGCTTCAATTTGCCGTGACGGCGGATGAGGACTCTGCGAGCGACAGTCAAGTCGAGGCGAAAGCTTTGTGGGGAGCTGTGTGAAATTTCAGATGACATGGAGAGACCAGGGCTGTGGACAGCTGAGAAATCCTCCTCAGGAATAAATCCTTCAGACTTGAAATCCTGTCCACCGCTTGGCGAAGCTATAAATTCGGCTTAGTGGACAGTCCATTTAGCTTGAATTTTGAACATGAATGCGCTTAATTTGTGCAAAAAGTGGCCTTTTTCATCGCCTTTTGGACAGTTTTGACATGAAAGATGTTGTTTGTCATACAACTATGAAAGTGAGATATTTTGTATTTAGTATCATCTGACATCAAACACCTGTGGTGGAATTTACCTGAGTATTTTCATTTTCTGCTAATCTATACGTCTACTCCACTACATCTCAGAGGGGAATGCTGAACTTTTTACTCCTTTATAGTCATCAGATACCTTCAGTTACTTCGCTTAATGATTTTACTCAAAAAAACAGGCTGACTTTGTGAATTATGATGCTTTGCTGCAGATTAAAAAGTGTATAAAATAATTAAAATGTGGTCACTGTTGACCTGCCACAATAACATAATACAAAAACATAATATATCATATATTATGACACTAGCTGGAGCCATTCTGCTGTATAATGTGTACATTTACATTTGCAAGTACTCAGATCCTTTAGTGAAGTAAAAAAAAAAAAAAAGTCCTGCATTTAAAAGTATAAACACAGAAATACTATGAGCAAAATGTGCTGTAAGTATCAAAGTAAAAGTACTTCACAAAAATGCCCCCTGTGATTGATATATTATTATATTTCACATTATGAGATTGTCAATATTGATGCATCAGTCTGTAAGCTGCTGTTGTAGCTGTGTTGCTGAAGTGGTTCATAAAGCATCAGTCCATTTTTAAAATGCATCAACATGAAGTCAGTTATCATGAATTAGTTGTTCACACTTTAGTGCATTTGATAAACATGGGCATACTTTGCTTTGCAAGATAGTTGGCTTGAACCAGGAAAACCTCTTAGTCATCCCTCAGTCTTGCTGCCTGCTGACCTTCACTAATCATGACTTGTGATTGATGGTCACTGCAGTAGAGACGGAGAGGAATAATTGTCTCCAGTCTCTCTGAAGTTATATCACTGTGTGCAGGTGTGGTTACAGGTTATCTGCACTCAGGTTAGTGGTGATGATGGATCTTTAAAAGGGGGCTGAGTAGCTTGACTTTTTACTGCCGCTCAGCTTGAGCTTTCACTGGCAACGGAGCAGACGCTGCTATGAGGCGTCAGCACAGTCTCATCTACACTCATGCTGCTTCCTATGCATTGTGCCTGGAAACACAGCTATTACCATGCTGGCGGGGTCCTCTCGCCTGTGGCTCTATTATCTATGTTCTCTAAATGAATCTGAATTTACATATAGTCTTTTTATGGAAATTTATGCCTTTAAAAACTTTCATTTTCAGTAACCATAAGAGCACAAATCATTTACATGGAAATCTCTACATAAATATACAGTATTTACCTTGATAGCGACAAATACTGATTAAGCCAAGTTTAAAATACCCCCAAAGTTTTTGAATATATATGTCAAATTGCATAAAACTGTATCATGCTTTTCTTTTTTTAATATTTTTATGTTCATGCCACCCACTCTAATAGTGCCCACCCAGAATTTTGTCTTGCATTATACACTTGTTTCACCGCAGGTTGACAGGATTTAGTCCTTAGATGTGTTATGTATGAAATCCTGCTGTCTGAGTCCGTGTTTGTGAGACTGTCATTGGTCCACTGCAGTATCAAGGCGGAAATGCTCAAACTGCTTTTTTGAAGCCTATCCTCACCAGGAAAACAGCCTTTTGGGCTGTCTGTGCAAGCATCTCATTAAGATATTTCCATATTTCCATTCATGGCTCAGCAGCGGCCGCTAGTGGTAGTAATTATGACGATGAAGAGTGAGTAAAATCTATGTAGGGAGGAAGTTGAGGTGGATGTGAAGGTCAAACAGAGGACTTTCACCCAGCAGGCCACTGTTTGTGTTCCATGTGAAGCCAAAAGCCAACGTTGACTTAACTTCCATCACGTATGTAACTCAGCGTATGTACGTAGCTTAGCTTACGTTACTAACGTATTTTTCAAACCCAAACCATGATGTTTTCCTAAAGAAGTACACTGTTGCCTAAACCTAACCACAATGCCTTGATTTCACGTTAACCACATGTTTATTACTGTTAGCATGATGTAACCAAACTGCAACCGTTAACCATGTGTTTGTCCAGTATGCCTGTTGCTGCTCCTCTCCAACAGTCATATTATTGTTTTGGAGAGCGGTCATAGCTGTATTGTATTGTATTGTTGTATTCGATGTACAGGTGTGATGACATGGTGCAAAATTGTACTTAAGTACATGACTTGAGCAAATGTACTCGGTTACATTCTGCCACTGTTGATATGTTACAAACAACACTTAAGATCCGGAATGCAGGACTTTTTCATGTAACGAAGTATTAGTCCACTGTAGTATTGCTACATGTAGTTAAGTAAAGAATCCTTCTTCCACCACTGTCAAAGACCACAAGATCTATCATCATCTGATTTTCCATATGAATAATAAATCACAGGTATCCTCAAAGAACCCGACCCCAAATAAACACAACCCCACCTGCAGGTTTCTGCGCTTGTTAGTGCTTAAACGAGGAAAGATTGAGCCAAGTAAATATTAGAAAAAAGCAACTCCAGTCTGCCTTGAAGCAGCTTCCTGATACCTCTGGAGTGTTATGTGGAGATGGGAGTTCAGGGATCCTCTGAGAGGCCTCAGAGACGCTCCTCAGTGCGAGTTATTGCAGATAAATCCAAGTAATCAGTGTGTGTGTGTGGAAAAGAGCACTCCAGCGAAATGTAGAGAATTGAATTCAGTCACGTCTGAAAAGTGCAGAAGACATTCCAAGTATCAGGCGGTGAAATATAATTACTTTAAATCAGGAATGGAGCATCTCTGGCAAGTGTCCCAAAGGCAAAAGCCAGAGATACAGAGCTGTATGTTTTCTGTGTTTGTCCCTATGAGTCCTTGCGGAGTGCTTGTCAGCATTCTTGGTTCGTCTCCAGGTCTTTGTGTGCTGCTTGCTCCCCAGGAAACATATTCAATATGCCGGAGAATAAATGAGTTTGACTGGCTCCCTTTATCTGTTTCATGGTAAAAATCCAACAGAAAGGCTTCTGACACCTTGGTTTTACTCTCATGAGTGTTTTTTTTTTCCACATTCAAATACATTGTTTCCTCTCTTTTATTATGTGTCAGACTATAATTACTTTTACCTGCATGGTAAGCCTCATGTCATATAAAATTATCAGTGTGTATGTATATGTGAGCACCATACTCACATTTGAATTCTGTTTACATTAATATGCTTGCCTTATCCCTTGGCTGAAGCGAAGACTAATGGAGGTTACTGTAATATTTATGAGGCACATCTCACAGTGTGCTTGGCCCACTGTCCTTGGTCTTATATAAAAACCACTGATTTAGCACCAGACCATTAGAAAAATCATGTCCTAATGGCCTGTCTCTCTCTCTCCTCTCTCACCCTCGTAATCACCATCTGTTTGTCCATATTGTGTGATCCTCTGTTTCTGGTTCCCGCGGCTCGTCACCAGACGCTTCTTTTGGCCTCCTGCTCGGTGTGTTTGTGGTCTGTGGCCTCGCTCTGCTGGGCCTTCTTACATTCGTCTCCTGGAAGCTGGGCTGCGTGCCGTGGCGAACTAAGGCCCATTTCCCCAGCCCAGCCCTCAGCCCGGCCTGTGGCCCAGAGCCCTGCCCACTGCAGCCGCCTCCCCTGCTTCCCAGCCCCCAGCAGCCACCGGTCACCATGGCGACAGAGAAGGTGAAGGACCCCATGGGCTCGATGGGTTTCCTGGAGGCAGCAGTGAAGATAAGCCATACATCTCCCGACATCCCCACCGATGTGCAGCTGTCCATGAGGGAGCACTTCCTGCGTCGCACGCAACGCATGCAGAGGCAAACCACTGAGCCGGCTTCCTCGACTCGGTCAGTCATATACATGTGCACGTGCATGTGCAACTGATAGTACACAAGGCTGTATGATGTGCTCATTCATGTGTAAATACACTAGGGGTACATGGAAGTACGCATGCATGCGCACACAAGCAGAGTTCAAGAGACAACATCTTGTGGCACAGAAGGTCCATTGATGCAACATGAAATAAAGAAAAAGGTGTGAATCAGAAAAAGCCTCACTGCTACTCATTGTGTATTTTCAGAAAGTAGGCACCATGTAAGTATCATTAATGAAAGGTGAAATTTTCAATCTGGACAATTTGGTATATACAAAGTTAATTATAATAAATACTGTAGATCATGTTGCTTTCTGCCTCAGAGGAAGCTCTTTGCAGATCATTGTGGTAAGGCTAATTATATGTGATGGTTTCTTCATGAGAATTAATGGAACAGAGTGGTGGAAAAAACGTTTGCTGTGCCAGTGCTAGCAGTGCTCACATTGTCACCATGTTAAGCGAAAATCAGTCGCCCTTTCTGCTTATTATGCAGCTTTCCTTTACAGGCACATCTCTCTGTCCTTGGACTAAAGCAGCAAAAAATTTCCATTTAGGGTCCTGACACAGCAAACATCAGTCACCCCTGGCTCCTCATTTGGTCCTCACTGGGCTGTCACTGTGCTTTGTCTTTGTTGTTGTTTAATATTTATCTTGAGTTTAATCTTAAACTCACCTACACCTTTTATTGTATTTTCCTATTCCTCATGCAAAAGACCAGACACTCGCAGTGCAAAGCAAAGAAAAGCAAAACTGTCCGCTGCAAATCTGACAAGTTCTTAATCAGTATTCCAAGCAATGACGACGACCTGAGAATAGTAGACTAGCTTTTGATGGTAATTCCCTTCATGCATTTTTAAAAACAATATAAATACAGGCCACAGGCCACTGCTAATTTCCTCTTACAGAAATATCGGCTTGCCAGCAGCTGTTGTTTTTGATCAATTACAACTTTAATACAATATGTGAGATGGCATGAGGTGACACAATCAGTCACCCTTTGTCAGCGCTAATTCTTTGAGGTCAGCTCGGCACGTCTTTGAATGTGGGTCCTTTGAAGTCAAAGTTTCCCTGTTCGTCTTCAACAACTCCCTTACACAAAACACAAGAAATTCCCTGTCACCTTTCTTTTTTTCTTCCTGTCTGTCCTGTCCCTGCAGGCACAATTCATTCAAAAGACACCTGCCCAGGCAGATGCAGGTTGGCAGCCTAGATCTGGGAAATGACTATGTGGTGGACAAAGACGAAAAGACCACCAGCATTGGTCGCATCCAGCCAGAGCTCTACCAACAGAAGACCCTGGAATCAGAGGATTCATCCAAAAATGGCAGCAGCAAAAACTGTGGCTCAATTAACTTCTCCCTCAAGTATGACTACGAAAACGAGGCCCTCATAGTCAACATCCTCAAGGCAGTAGACCTACCTGCCAAGGACTTATGCGGCACATCTGACCCGTACGTGAAGGTCTACCTGCTGCCTGACCGCAAGAAGTTCCAAACTCGCGTCCACCGGAAGACACTCAATCCCACATTCAGTGAGAGCTTCCAGTTTCCTGTGCCTTACGATGAGCTGGTAGCCAGGAAGCTCCATATGAGCGTCTTTGACTTTGACCGGTTTTCACGGCATGATATGATCGGGGAGGTGGTCCTGGACAACTTGTTTGAGACATCAGACCTCTCCAGGGAGACGAACATATGGAGGGACATCCAATATGCCACCAGTGTAAGAATCTCTCAGTTTTTTCTGTCATACAGTATACATTACAAACAACACATATGTGTTACACGGTCATAAGTACCAATGAGCACACAGAGGTCAGGTTCCTTTGGACAATTTCTGGAAATTTTGGGTTACGCCAACTGTACATGTACATGAGTTTAGCCCTGAATTGGTCACCCTGACATGCAGTTGAGCTTGTCACCTGAGCAATGAACAATCAGTGTTGTGTCTATGAGGCAATCAGATGGCATGTCAGAAGTTTTGCTTGGTTGTCTTGCAGTTTGAGCAGTTCCACGCTCAAATGTTCCTCATGGCTGCCGTCAAAAGATCTGTTCAAAACTGTAGTGAGCTTATTTTGATATTAATAGAGTAGAGTTTTACAGGTTGCAAACAACCTTGTTTAGGATACGGTCGTCTTGCTTTGACAGACTTTATTGGAGATGTCAGTGAAACCAGAGCCAGCGTACAGTGGGAGCTCCACACTGTGGCCAGCCAATTCATGCGTGCAGTGTGAACATAAAAGCTGCAGGTTCTGGTTGTGCAGAAAGGCTGATTAAAATGTGTTAAGACAGTGTAAAAGATCAATAAACACTGTGTCTGCCCAGCTTTAGCAACCTGGGGAAAGCTTGCATTGAAAGTACTGATTACAGTCCTTTTAGACTGAAAGGGTTATATAGCAGTGCAACATCCACTTTGCCCTCTGTGTGGTATTTTGATGCTCAGCACACATGATGTACAGGTGGGACGTTCATTTTGAGTATGTCAGTGCAACCTGGGACTACTTTTAGACCAACAAATAGAGTAAGGAAAGTAGAAAATATCCCTTAACAGTAAAGCGGATAATTAAAAATGTAAAATGCAAACAGTGAGGAAAGATTTTGAGATTTACTTTGTAAGTGCCCGAGGGCAGGAAGGGTACATTTGGGGAATTTAAATCCTGGCTGCAGCCCTGTAATGTGAATTAAATGTCTATACATCAAACAGCCAGTGCATTATTATGAATCAGATATTCAGATTTTCTACAAAAACATAATTGTAACCTACAAAAATACATCAAGGGACTAGTTGTAGTCACACGGTGTTAATATCTCAAACATGAAAGGATATTTCTGACTCGTGCAATTATGTTTCTGTTAGCCTACTTGTTGATGATGACCAGGGGCCATTTTCAGGAACAAAGTGTTCCCGGTCTTTGGCACCATGTTAGAGACTTCAGAGCCCTTGTCACTTTATCACTACCACAGAGCCCTTATGTCTGACAGTTTTCTCCCTCCAGTTGTTGAACTTGGGTTTCTTCAAGGGTCGTTCAATAATCTCAACATTATTGCTTAGGGGGCAGAAATGCAGGCAGCCCTCTCTTTGGCACACAAACTTTATCGAACCACCAAATGATTTTATGACAAAATCCCTTGCTCACATTAAATTCAAGATTGGCAACATAAAGAATGCACAGATGCCGGGGAGCTGTAGAAACAAAAGGCAAACATGAAGCGGTGGGTCGTCTAAGTAAGGGTGAGATTAAGACTGCTTTAAAGACGCCATGCAGTTTAACGAGTGGAAAAGATAATGACATTGAGCGCAGGGAGGTAAAGAAAAGAGCCAGCATTTTTCCTCAGGTCGTAGATCAAGGAGGGATATTCATCAATAACACCGATTTATATAAGCATTGCTAAGATAAAGAGTGTGGAGGAGACTAGTTCACTTCTGACCGGTCCTCATGAGCGCCCGATCTGAATAAACTATTTTCGGGACGGCTAATCAGTGAAAGGAGGAGATTATTTATTACTAAAACCCAAGAGGTAATCAGTCTTTGTAATGAGACAACCACAGTGTATGATAAATAAAGCAATGGGAATGTAAACACAGTATAAATAGTGACTTGACATTTGACTTTGAAGCAGATTAAGGGCCGTCCTAAATGCTAATGTCAAGATGCTAACATGCTCACAGTGTCAATGCTAACATGCAGACGTTTGGCAGGTTTAATTTTTAGCATATTCACCATCTTAGTTTGCAGTGTTAGCATGCTAACATTTGTAAATTAGCAGAAAATACAAAGTAGAGTTTTGGACAAAGTTAAATTCTGACCTAATGATGGTGAAAAGTCAGGGGACAACCAAATTTCTTATAGATCATCCTGAGGGGGACATCTGTGTAGGTACCAAATTTCAAGGCATCTTAAGCAACATTTGTTGAGACATTTGACTCAAAACCACAAGTGTCAACCTCAGGGCAGTGAGGAAAGAAAATTGATTTGAATACATGATCTTAGAACCACGAATGCCTCAAAGCAATCAATGAAATACTCACTTTATTAGATATTTCAATCTGGACCAAAGTGGTGGACTGACCTAATGACCGGTCAACAGATTGTCTCTGCCATCCCTGGAGACATGCTGCTAGCGTGGCCAAAACATGATTAATGCAGCACAGATGATACTGACTGGCACCAAAACAGCCTGTGTTCCTACAAGGACAATCAAAGTGTCACTTCATGCTTTTACAACACTTGACATTTCTGCCGTGCCCTCGCATTATGGCTGAACCTTCACACCCTTCAAAGGAAATCCCTCGCTTCCGCAGCAGAGAAAGCCAAATAGAAGAGACGTTAAGACTGCAGCACTCAGACAGACGTGTTGAGATTTGCCAATCAGTGGGGTTCTCACCACGCTCATTCAGGGAGATTAAGGGCCTGTGCGACCTTAATACTGTTTAGAGGATGGAGCTAAGAACTCACATGAGACAGATAACAGGACTTTCATTCCACTTGAGACTATTAGCGGAGTAGAAACTCATACAGGACTGTCTCCACACAAGTGAAATAGTTCAGCAGGTGCACTGAATGTGCTCGGAAATTTTCATCTCTAATTCAGATTATAGCAAACATTCTTACACGAGAGATCTTAGTGATACAATCCTTTTAAAGAAGGCTTTTTTCCAAGGCTCGTTCATGGTAAATGGACTCTATTTTTATAGCGCTTTTCTAGTCTGACGACCACTCAAAGGGCTTTTACAATATTCACCCTTCCGCACACACATACAATGGCCAGGCCACCAGTTCATTGCAAGTTCATTTTGCCCCACATGTAGACTGCCGAGGCAGGGGATCGAACCCTTCTGATAAGTGGACGACCGCTCTACCTCCTGAGCCACAGCCCTCACTCGATTATTTGGGTAATTGGGCTGCATTATGCTGAAGTTACTGAGCTGTAAATTTGGTGTTTTCTATTTTAATTTACTGCCCCGAGAGGTGATCACCATCTGGAAACATGATCAGAAGTTATGGCTTTAGAAATGCAATGGAAACCGCAGTGAGAATGATGGCTGCTAAATGTATCACAGAGTTGATCCGGAGGTCAGACATAATTTCAGGATTGGACCAAATTGTTTCTAGGAGACACTGACAGCTAAATAACCTCGAGGACTTGAGGTGAAGCCAAATTGTTGTTTCCTTTTCTCACCTGAATAGCTTCATCTGTCGGTGGTGAGACCTTTGCTTTTTGTGCTTCGGGGTATAAAGGAAAGGCTCAGAACACATTTTCTGTTTCGGTTAGCATTATTTCTCATTTTTTCTTAGAACTTTACTTTGTAATCAAAAAACTCTATTGCATAAATATGCTTATTTGCTTTTTTGGCAAAAATTAGACACGAAGATCGACCTCAAGTCTGTGCGTTAACTATGGAGCTAGAGCCGAGAGGTGATTAGCTTAGCAGAAAGGCTGGAAGCTGCTAGCCTTGCTCCTTTCTGTAGTTTAAGTCCAGCTAATGACAAGCTAGTAGTGAGCTAGTTAGCTCAGAGAGCTTTTTCCCCTCTTAAAAACTCCTTAATATAATGAAATAATGTACAATCTTCTACAACATTCAGGTGTGACCAGGCCATTAGAGGTGCCAGTGTATTGGACAGAGCCAAGCTACCTTTTTCCTTTCCTTTACCCTTTATGCTAAGCTAAGCTAATCATCCCCTGGCTTTAGCTCCATAGTTAAAGCATGGGACTGCTGTCAATTTTCTCATCTAAATCTCTGCAAGTAGCTTATTTTCCCAAAATGTCAAACCATTTCTTGAAAAAAAAGTGGACCTTGTGATTTCTATTTTCCTGTGGTAACAACTGACAACAGTACAAGTCATTCCCTGACTTGTACTGTGCTTCACAACAAATATTATCCATTTGTCTTTCAGCACAACTCACAGTACGCCTGCATCCCTCCTGATGTAAAAACAATGCTGCAGTTACCAAACAACACACTCCTAATGCAGTTCTTTTCAAGCCAAAAATGCAAATAGTGAAGTACATCATTTTGCATCATATTACCTTTTTTTCTCCACACCTTTATGTCCAATCTGTGCTCTAATTGGCTAGTTTACTAGTCTCAGTTGTTAGAATCTTATTTTATTACTTGTGGGTGCAAGAGGCCACCTCGTCACTGTTTGCTTCACTGACTGTGCACTCTGGTGGTTACGAAGAGCAGAATATAAATAAAATATAGTATTGATCCCAGAAACCAAGCTGGAGGACGAGACACTCCACTTATTGTACATCACTCTGGATCAGAGCATCAGTTTTGAATGCAAATGTGAAACTGAAATAGTTTTTTTGTGTGTGTTCCTACAGGAAAGCGTTGACCTTGGCGAGATCATGTTTTCACTATGCTACCTGCCCACCGCAGGCAGACTCACACTTACTGTCATCAAGTGCAGGAACCTCAAGGCCATGGACATCACTGGATACTCAGGTGTGCTCTGTGTGTTAATGTGGTCCTGCGGTGAATGATCCCTCTGTGAATCTCCAGCTGTAAGCATGTCAGATAAAGTGAACAAGCGGCTGCGCTCTGTTTATTTCATTAATATTCAACACTTGCAATATTAAGACATTGTCAGCAAATAGTTGCAGGCGGTCTCTTTATTTTAATCGACTGCTATTCCACTTTTCCGTCCCATGTGTCCCCACAATACTGATATCACTTGTAAAATGTGACATTTATTGTGCCTTAAATGCCAGGGTTCAGGTGTAATTCGGAGTGAGTAAGTGTGGCATTTTTCCTCCCATGTTTAATGACATTTCACGATTTTAATTCCCTGAGTTTTGGGGGGTTTAACTGTGGGCCATTATTTCAATCTCTGCCTCATAAACCAGTAGATATCAAATTGTGCCTTCAAGCGCATTGGGTTGCAAAGCAAGCACTCTTGTTTGTTGTTTATAGATTTAGGGCAGCTTACATCTGACTAAAGCGGGACATAATGGATCATACGAGGCGATTTGCCACTGAAGGATGAAGATTCAAATCAGTATTCATCAGGAAGCTTTCCCCGTCATGCTGTTTAAGCTATCTATGGCCTCCCATCTTCTTTGTTTACATAAGGCGTTGACTCATCTACTTTTATGCACATTACTGATGCCAGGTCCTCTAGGGTTGCTTTCATGCTTAAGTAGAAGCCAAAAAAGAAAAACACACACACAGACACACACAGGGTGATGAAATAGGCCACCGATGGCTCTATCTTCACAGACATCTTTGAAGACGTCTTAGCAGTCGAGGCAAACATTGTAAAAGCTCTGCTCTCTTTTAATAATCCCACAAGCCCGTTCTTCATGCTAATTATGGCTCTGGCAGTTTCCTAAATAAGATGGATAACTTGGAGTGTCCAAACATGGTGATATTTAATTATCAGCAGATGCTGTTTTAATAAAGTCACTTTTGTCTGTCCTCGCTCTTCCTCTTTCCCTCTCACCGGCTAGATCCCTACGTCAAAGTGTCGCTCATATGCGACGGGAGACGTTTGAAAAAGAAGAAGACGAGCATAAAGAAGAACACCCTGAATCCCACCTATAACGAGGCCATCATCTTTGACATCCCTCCGGACAGCATGGCCCATGTCAGCCTGCACATCTCTGTCATGGACTACGATTTGTACGTACAAACGTCAGGCTTGTTGGTTTGTTGAAATGCTCCTGTTCAAGCCGTCCTCTGCTCTAATATGTGCTTTGTTTCTTGTTATTTGGATGTTTGACCTTCAACGTGCAGAATTATGTGTGCAGAGATTGAGAAATCTGCTCTCTGAGTTGAAGACGAGTACATAAAAGCGTGATTTCTGTGACATCCCAACTAGTTTGGAGCCAGTTATGATACAAAATGCAACAGAAAACAGTGAATATGTGGACATACTGCACACAGAAATCTCGCATCCTGTAGCTGAATTGTCAGACGTCACATTAAGACTTGAGTGGAAAAACCATATCAGACACAAATTATCAGTGAAAATACATCTTTTATTTATTATGTCTGGAGGAGACAGTTAGTGATTATTCCTCATTTTCAGACAACAGTTGGTTGTAGTTCTTCAAGTGCAGTACACTGGGTTTATATTTACAGTATGTGAAGCTTTAACAGGAAAGAGAAAAAGTGGATGCGGTGGAGACAGCTGACAGAATGAGAACATGTGTGTTAAAGGTCAGACTGAGTGTTTGTTTTTTTACTGTGCAGCATAAAAGAAGCAGATACTAATTTAAAACCCAACCTGTGTTTTTTCACCATCTGCTCTCATGCAAGGATTAAATCAGGTTGTGCTAATAATCCAGGGATTATGTCAAGAAAAAAAAAAAGCTCATTTACACTTCAGACATTGCTAATAGAGCAAAGATCTCCTTTGATGGCCGTCCAGGGATGAGTCATTTCTGGTGTCAGCTGCAGATTCGCTGTATCAATCGGCAGGACATCCAGACTCAGATTTGTGTCTCCTTTCATTACAAAATGCCCCTCTTGCAATTATAAACAACAATTTGATGTATGAGATGTCGCGTCAAGTTAAGTCAGATGTATTTATACAGTACGTGTGTGTCCCCACAGGGTAGGTCATAATGAGATCATTGGTGTGATGAGGGTTGGATGCAACGCCGACGGACTTGGCAGGGACCACTGGAACGAAATGCTGGCTTATCCACGCAAGCCCATTGCACACTGGCACCCCCTGCTGGAGTCCAAGAAGTCTGAGAAGGAGGTAGGTTTATTTTAGGAGTATTTTAGGCTTTTTGGGTTGGAGTATGCTGTGCGTGATCGTCATGTAGGGTGAGGAATGGGAAGCTTAGCTGGTAATTCTCGGCTATCAGTTTGAAACCGCTGCTCTCGGCAAGAGGTCTGGGGAGCGGGTGGGGGGAGATAGAAACACTGCCTGAGGTTAGAGGGACAGGTGCATGCAGGTGTTCTGAAAACAGCTGGTTGGCAGTTGCTGTAGTCTCTCTCTGACTCATTACTCAAATCTGATCACACAGACATGATACACATATTTTTAAAGTTAGTATGACTTGCTCGTTCTGAGGATGTCATTATCTCCAATGCCTGTTTTGAATAAACACCCATAAAGCCATTAATAATTCATAGAAGAAGAAATCTTCCAAGTGCAGAACTTCCCTGACAATCTTTACATTGTAAAGATTTCTTCGCTCTCAGAGTAATCCAGTGACAGCTGTGTGTACATTAATGCGTATAAATAGGAGCTGTTCATAGCTAATTCAGCATATTTTTAATGAGGCCAGTACGCCTGTTATAAACTCAATGTGTAACACACAGCTTACCTCACAGAATCCCTGGCAACACACTTCCTGTTTACATCTCCCAAGGCATTGTGGGAATTGTACTTGCAAAACTCCCATTAAAATCTATGAATCCGTTAATATTATTAACATTTCTGCAGCAAGGGTTGGGTATGGGAATTAGGGCGTAAGTGGATACGATCTTTTTAGATTTTTTTTTTGTCATTTTGATATTTTAAAGGCCCGAGACAGAGATGTGGATAACGCTGTGTGAGTGTTTTTGATGAGATTGTGTGCGGGCGTCTCAGATATTAATTACTTTAGTCTGTGTTCCTTGTATGAGTGCCTTCAGTCTCTTCCGTGTTATTTTCCTGTTCCCTCATAAAACTAAATGGCAAAATGAAATAAAAGCTCTCCTCTGTACAAATATTTGCCCCGCGCTGAAACTGACCTGCGAGTGACGGTGCTGTAAATCAGCATATGCGTTATGAATCATTTCCTTGTGTCTGTGTGTCCTGCAGTGGAAGGCGAGGACAGCCAGCTTTGACAGCCAAGGCTCCTGCCCCTCACCCCGGCCCCCTGCCAGTCCCTGAGCGGAGCCACCTGTGACCCAGCAGCCCAGAAGGGGGTTTCCTCCCTCCTGCTGATCCACTTCCTGTCTGTCTGATTGAGGAGAAACACAACCCCACTGTCTCTCCCCCTCTCTCTCTCTTGCTCTCTCTCTCTCTTGCTGTCTCTCTCTCTCTCGCTGTCTCTCTCTCTCTCTGTCCCTCCCTTCCTCAAGTCTAGTCCCAGAGCACTCCCAAGAACTGATCTAAGCCCACCGTCAGTCAGTTAGTTGTGTGAAGCACAGTCTTTTCGGCTTAAAGTTTTAGGGTCACTGATTTGAAATGTGGGCGTTGTGGTGACCCAGAGCTGTCCTCGTTGTCCTCTGAAGAGATTGGCTGGACATCCAGCGTGCAGACACTTAGAGCTGAGCCGTCCGAGCCGAGGTGGATCTCGGTGTCCTCGCGGAGACTTTCCAAACGCTGAAGATTCAGCTTTGTGCTGCAGAGACTGTTTGATGGAGGAGATTTCGCTCCCTGGGAGCAGTGGAAGTTTCACAAAGGGAAGCTGAGGACTCGGCCGGGGTAGAAAACGAGACGATCTCAAACGAGATCTGAAGCAATTTCAAAACTCTACAGCTCTCATTGAAATTCACAGTGCTGCATTAGCATAAAAACAATACTGAACTGTAGCATTTTGGAACTATTAGATGTAAACCCGCTCCATTAGTCCTTTTTGTTTGTGAGTAGCAAAACTGAAATGAATCTTAAACATCCAGTTCACTGTACTTCCAGTTTCATCAATAACATAAGCAATTATCTGTAAGGCTGGATCAGGCAGAAACAAAAATATTCTGACAATTTGCAGCTTAAGTGTGTTTTCACGAGCAGCCAAGGCAACACCTTAAACAGGATTATAGGTATTCACACCAGGCAAATTGGCTGCAGTGTTGTTACCGATCTCAGTTCTAAAATACAACCTTTTTTCCAATCTTGGTCGATTTTCAACACAAGGTGGTTAAATTACCTGACAAAGGAAGAAAATGACTAAAAAACAGCAGAGAAGAAAAGATTTTCAAACGGACATAGAAAATAGTCACTTTGAACGCAGCTTTTTGTCAATGGAGGTCTGGAGGTTTCTGTAAACAGGAGATTGTGAGCACACTTTAAACACTTTCACCCCCTTCTCTGTTTGCTTTGTCTCCCTTTCTTCCAAATGAAAACTCACGCTCACGTTTTCCTCCAGACACACACCGTTCAGAAGCACTTCTTAGTCCCCTCTTGTTCTTTTTCTGAGCAGGTTTGGGTGGCTGTGTATAGTTTCATGTAAAGCCGTCTGCCACTTCTTATGTGTACGTTTTGTTTTTCTAAACAGAAAACCAGAAAAGATGTAATGATAGGTATAGATAAAAAAAAAAAATACTGACATTTTGAATATATGTAGCCTCGTTGGTGGTGATGATCGAGAAAAACCTAAACTCTGAAAAAGGTGAACATGTTCGTCTTTTGAACTTAGAAACATGCAACTTTCTTGATGTTTATCCTGTCATTAATCATGCTGTTGTACAGGGATAACGTGTGTTTGAATTTGCCATCCGGATGCTTGATCTGCAACATGTGGTAAATGGATTATCTTTGAAGACATTTGATGTGAGGAAGAAAAGACTGCAGCACTGCTGGCATATCAGTTTAGTTGACAGCATAATTCCTCGGTATAATCCTTTTAATGGGTCCCTAAATATTATTTGCCCTCTTTTACGATAACTTAAGTTTTAGTTGGGGAAAAGATGCAGAAAATTCCAGATAAGGCCAAGATTAATGTCCTATAACTGATTCTATAATTGTCCAGGTAACAACAGTGATGTATCTATTGCTTTGAATTAAGAAAATTACATAACAAAGGTTCCATCTAGCTTTGTGATGAGAAAAAAATCATAATATTTGTTTTTTATATACATTCCTCCAGTTTACACTCCGGTAGGTTTAGTTTTATTTTGTTGTAATAGACAAGTTTCCGAGCTTTGAGATGTGCGTGCACTCGGGGGTGGAAGATGACGACTTATGAGAAGAGCAACTCGAGAAGTTGCAGTGTGTGGAAAATGTTCAATAGCCCACAAGGGTTGAAACAGTAGAAAACCATGGAGAACAATGCGATGAAAATATGGAATTTATGTGTGTTTCGTGTATTAATTTGAGAAACTTTACAGTCTCCTCATCACAGAAAGACAGGTTTTATTTAGATTTATTGGCTAAATCTGCTTCCATTGTACTTTGATGCATTTTGCTTTTATTGATTCCCCAACTTTTCCACTTCAGCCAGTCACAAATTTGCTTGTAAACAGTAATAAATAAACAGTAATTTAAGTAATTATGGCGCCGCGTCAATGACCCCCTGTTGCACGCTCATCCTCAGTTTTCTGGAACCGTTAGCACGTCTGTAGCTGTTGGATAAAAACATTAGAAAAGGAGGCTCCATATATCTTTGTGATGAGAGTCAAACATCATTTGGTAGTATTAACATTATTTTCTTCCAGTTTTAGTTTTACCCTCCAGCTGTAGTAGTTTTGTTGTGCTGTAATTGGCAAGCTCAGATACCATCAGTACATTTGCCAGGGAACGTTTAGCTGAAGAGTCAGTTTGGTATCAGGCAGGAAAACTGCCAGCAGACATACACAAACTAGTTTTGCTGAGGCTTGTACTGCTAATTTTTTTTTTCGATATGAGGAGCACTTATTGAAAAGCATCCATATTATCTCAACAGCAGCCCACAGCATCTTTAATCTGATATGTGACAACCCGTCTTGGCAGTGGCCTGTCTAGACTGCTGGTGCCTCGTTCAGCCACAGAGGACGAGTAATGCTTTGGCTGGGACTGCGCTCGGCTAGATCGCTCTACAATGAACACGCCATATGTCACAGAGTTTGTATAAATGTCTGAGAATTTGGGGGGCCAGACATCGAGACATGAGCAGATGCATTCAGCAGACCCTTCCAGATCTGCTTTAGCCATTTCCGTCACGGCTGCGTTTACCTGGAGCTGTGCAGCGCTTCAGTGTGCGTGCGGGGGCAGCTGATGGGCGGCAGGTCAGCGTCTACAGAGCGGCGGCATTTCTCTAATTGGCACTTGTTACAGTGAAAATCAGTCAGTGCATTATTGTTCGTGCTTGACGTGATCCATCATCAACACTGCTTCACCAACGGTTTGATTCACACGGTTGTTTTGATGGTGAAATTCCTCTCTAGACTAATGGCATATTCATAGATTTATGATATCTTAATTTATTGTAAAATTTGAAACAAGTGGTTGAAAAATAACATTTCTGTTGCTCTTTTTTTTTTGTTCAAACACGTGCTTTACGATGGTCATATATTTCTCTGACGATGTGATGTGTTTTCATAGTAGATGACCTGTTAAATCAATTGCCTCAGTTTATGGACTGTTTCAAGCCCCTCTAGCTTTGCCTAATATTGTAATGTTTCTTGATATGATCTTGTATCCCTTCCAACTGTTATGATAGCACTGAATTTCCAATTTTTTTATTGAACATTTTGTATTTGTACTAATAGAAATGTTTCAGAAAATGTTCTGGTGATTGATATCAACAGCTGTTAGATCAGACTAAAGTCTATTATCAGTTCCTTTTAGGTTTTAGATCATTATTGAGACTCACAGTAACGAGTGACCCAGTGTGTAATGACGTAAACTGAAGTATTTCCACCACAAACTGTCACTCTTTTGTTTCAACAAGTCTGAAAACCAACAGCAGAAAAGGAGTTTGTTGTTTTTTTTCTCCCATGGGATGTGATGTGTTATCAGTTCTGTGACATGATTTTCTTTTCTTTGATTAAAAGACTTATGCAAAATGCGCTCTGCGCTGTGTGCTTTGTGGCAACACCCAGCATATAATGACAACACAGCCAGTGGCTTAACAAGCAGGAACGGGCACAAAGGAAATGAGATTTTGTCTGAATCAAATGCTGAAATTAAATGAGGGGAAGGCACACACACGCATCAAATAACAGTAAGACTTGACAGGCTCTAATAAACAAAGTGGCATTTTCAGGGGTTTTGTTATGTTTTGCTATATTACACCCATAAGAAAAGGATCAGTGTGGTAAATAATACTTCAAAAGCTATGTAATTTGCTTAAAAATGTGTGGTGTTATGTGTGATCTGTATCAAATCCACCATGAATGAAGTCTGCAGGCGACTGAAAAACTTTGGCGTAGCTTGAACAGATTTACGGCTCCTATGTTTCATCCTGGCCTTTGAAACCATGACACCGTCTCCCCGCTGTCAGACCAGGAGCTTCCTCTTCATGGTCAGTCTGTATATGATTTGGTAGCCGTCGTCCCAGCCGTAGAGCTGCTTCTCCTCTGGGTTGTATTTCAGACTTGCGTGGGATCCGTACCTCCTGGGAAAGTAGAGCAGGGGAGCCTCCTCGCTGATCACCATGTCGTTGACGTCAAACACGCACTGAACCCTGGACCGGCTGGCCAGGCGTGTGTTGTAAACCACATAGACGGTCCCGCAGACGACAAAAGCGGCCTCTGCGTTCTCCCTTGGGCAGCGGGTGTCCCAGATTTGTTCTATGTCAAGCGTGGCAGGATCCATCTTTGCAAGGTTGATGTTTGGTTCGCTGTCGCTGGCGGCGTACAGCAGCCAGAGGCCCTCGTCATCTGCGGCGAGGTCCGCCACAGTTTCTGGGTTGAGGCTGTAAACGGTGGCGTGGCTCTCCACAGGGAACATGGCAATGTCTGTCACAGAGCCACTCAGCAGGTCATATTTGACCACCTGCACGTCCGTATCGACCTCCTGCTGAATGTAGTACAAGTAGCCGTTATAAACGGCACTGCCGGCGCCGGTGAACTCAGAGGGAAGCCTGATCTGTCTGCTGCCGGTGACACCTGAAGAGCGGGAAAAGTCACGCACAGAGCTGAACTGGTAGATGCTGTTTCCTGATGTCCCATTAAAGATGTAAACCTTGGAAGATCTGGGGTCTCTGGTCCACACGCCTTTGGGGCTGCCCACTCTCTTCAGGATCTTCACTGATCTGATGCTGGAGATGATTTCCACACAGTCTGCAGTGAGAGAGAAAGAGAAGGATAATGTATTTGCTGCACTGTTGCTTTGCCACAATCTCCCAGATAACATAACAATCCCAGAGGTTTATGTCATGGCCACCAGTTTGAATCATTTCTACTGTGTCTGAAATGCCAGAAGCCTGCATACATGGCTGATGGCCCAAAACACTGCAGTACCCATGAGTCTTTGCTGCGAGCGCTATATTTAGTAATGCTGCTAATGAGATGCTAATGTTAGCTTAAACTCTAATAACATCCAGTGAAGAAATAGCCTTCAACAGCGGATGTGATAGTCATGGACTGTTTTTTTAATGTAACCTGTAACAAGCTAGTGTAGATTAATTTGCTCCTTGGCCTGGGAGATAACGTTAGATTACTACTGCTGTTAGGTGGCAAACTAGTTCACTGGACATACTGATGACTGCATCTTACATCAGCACATATAAACACACCATTCCTTACATGTACGGTCTCGTTTTTTGGTCTTGCAAAGGCTCAGAAATGACAGTACCCTCCAAAATACAGATTAGCTACACAACACTTCACCATGTGGAGAAATCCAGAGCTGAAGGCAAAGCTAATGGTCATTCAGTAACTGAGACCTGCCCAGAAAAAACATGCAAGCAAACAGAAATTTCTCAAATAACCAAAAACTTCTTGGTACAAACTTTATAAATTCTGCTGGAGATCCAATCACAATTGGAGTTTCATGAGTAACTTTATGAAAATACCGTGAGGTACACAATATAGAAATTTGAGGTAATGCACGAGACGTCGAGATATTTCCATTTGATTTAATGGTGCAGCAATAAAAACGTGGAGCAATTAACCACATTTGAGCATTTAATGCCACAGAGAAATGTTTATGATTTGAAAGTTTTCAGGTGCTTACGGGGGAAAAAGGCGAACAACTGTAGTAATTTTAATATTAATGCTGCATCCAGGTGCTGCATCTAAAATTACATGTCTATTGTGGAGAACAACACAGTTATTAGAAAAAAATATTTTGTACTACAGGTGTGAAGTTAATATAATTGCAGTATTTTAATTTAGATCTCGGTCCTCAGCTGCCACAATTAGCGTGTTTCAGTAAAGTGCCATTCCCCAGCTGAAATGTGCATTTGAAAGCTAACATTTGTCAAGCAGCCTGCAGCAGTCAAAGTGAAGCTCTCCAAATTAAGGAAAATTCAAGCCAGTCAGGGGGAAACTGGAAACACGGACTCATAATGAGAGGACATGTTAGTGCAGCACACGGACAATATGAGGATGCTCTCTGTGAAAGAAGATTAATTCACTAAAATACACAAACAGAGGACGTCTGCCTGATGTGTCCACAGGCAAAATTAGCATTAGGCTCATAAATCTGAAGTGGGTCCTTACAATGCGGTGAGGTTCATTCTGGGTCACTTCACAGGCAGTCACAATGGCTCACTGTGTGCAGAGCTCACTCCTCTGAACATGAGCTTGGAGAGTAACGCCACCGCTTCGGGGCAGCTTCCTGTCCCTCCTCTCTGCTGAGGCTCGGCTCCAGATTGAACAGGAGATTTCACACGCAGAAAGTAATAGAGAAGCCTTCGCTCTGCATTTTATCATCATCCAATTTGTATTTGACCGCCCGAATGAGCGAAATCTCCCTTGATAATGCAGAGCATGACGGGGATTATGGTTCTGAGCGGAGCGTTTATGATATTACTGCATAATTCTTGAATTCATGTGTTATTGATTGTCTTATTATGGCAGCGAGAATAATAATGAAATCAATATTTCTTTCATTTAGTTTTTATGAAGAATCTGTTTAAACGGTACCAATGGCATTTAGATGTTGGAACCAATTAAGTGCAAAAATATAGATCTTTCGCTTAATGCGCACATTCAGTGAAATATTCAATAGAAAATGTGTTTCATAGAATTATAATGTGATGGTGTCATGCTTTAAAAGGGTTATGAGTGCACGTGTGACCACAGTAAATGACTGCAGCAGCTATATGTCAGCATTGTTTGCAGCAGCGCGCTTTAGGATCTGAGGATTATAAAGACAAATGCTGAGCTCGCACAGAACAAACAGGGGAGACGCTCTGCTGAAGTCAATGAGTTCCATCAAGCCACATGTCTTCTGGAAAACATGACTGCCCACTGACTCAAAGCACTCCGTTAAATGATTTGTAACAGCACTGTGTTTGTTTCCCATTTTCCAGTGGCATGGCTTTTCCAAGACACCAGCTCTGCAGAAAAGGGGGGTTTTAATGCCTGGTGGGGATGTGTGATGCTAAATTTAACCATACATATAACTTATACATGTTTAGGTTTGACGGTGCCAGGGCTCACTCATGAATAAAAATCCCAGATCAAAGGCAGCTATCCTGCAGAGGACGTTTGTATGTGCTTCTCTGCAGCTCACCAGAGACTCTGGAGTACAGCTCCTCCCAGTCCTCCTCCTCCTCTTCCTCTCCTCTGCTCTCCTCAAGCCCCCAGGCTCCCTGTTCCACCACCTTGTCTGCTTTATTCGCACACGCCCGAGGGGAAGTCCGTGTCTCCACATAGTCCATCTCTCGCTCCACCCGGTCCACTCGGGCTGAAGCTCCTTCAAGGTCTTTGAACAGCGTGCTGTGCTCATTCCTCAGCCCATCTATGGTCTCAGCAGTTAGCTTTTTGATATCCTGCAGCTCTGTGTGGTAGCGATGGGATTGTTCATGCCAGAACTGCATTCGGTCCTACCAGAGAGAGCAGAGCAAAACTGTAGGAGGGTTTTACACAAGCCACACACAAGCAATAGGTCAGAGAGGTTACAGCTTTGCTAGCAGCTCTGCGAGGTTACACAGCGGGGCTTTCATCTAAATGCTGAGGTACTAACACGGCACAATAACAATGCTAACATGCTGATTTTATGTTTACCATGTTACCATTATACTTCAGTGTGTTAGCGTGCTAATATTTGCTAATTAGCACCAAACACAAAGCACATCAGAGGCTGATGGGAGTGTCATTAGTTCTGCAGGCATTTGGTTGTGAACCAAGGTTTTGGACAAATTTCATCCTCCAGACGCCATGAATGTTTGTACAAACTTTGATGGCAATCCATTCTGCAGTCGTTGGTTTGTTTCAGTGGGCTGGGCTGAAATATCTCAACAGCTCTTGAGTGGATTGTCGTAAAATCCCGCATCTCCAGATGCTGCATACTAAAAAACCCACTGCACACTCCCTGCTCAGACAGACAGCAACTAACTGTTGACCACATCAACTTAAACAGTGATGATATGTCAGTGTTTTGCTCACAACTTGTTTCTTCTGTCCCCAAGAGAAAAAAAGTTATGGTAGGTTTAATTTTCTGACCAAATATGTTCAAAACTAATGACCTTCCCTCTGCTTCAGCTGTACTTTGTGTTTAGTGCTAATTAGCAAATGGTAGCATGATCAGGGGTGGGCCTTGTGGACAGGAAAGCCAGGCAGTTGCTTGGAGCCCCCAGCCACTAGGGGGGACCTCTGTTGGTCCCTGGACCTAACTTTGAAAACCACTAATCTATTTTTTCCGTATTTATCTCAAATGTCCCACAAATTGTGCATTTATGTGTGTAAAAACCGAATTTTGCGGCGTGCACGGGTGGGGTGGGGGCCCCAGGGATTTCTTGCTTGGAGCCCCAAGAGACCCTAGCAACGCCACTGAGCATGTTAACACGCTAAACCACGATGGTGAACATGACAATTGTGCTTCCAAAGCACCACCATGTTAGCATTAATACTGTGAGCATGTAAGCATGCTGATGTTAGCCTTTAGCTCATATCACCTCAGGACAGCCACAGCCGCGAGTGTGGCTGTACTCCTAGTCCTGTTTCCGAGCATAAAAATATCTAAAAAATTCCGTTTCAATCAAAGTTTCACCAAACAGAATGCAGCAGTGAGTTTCTGGGTGTAGTGATTGACACAGTGTGGGTGACAAGTGAATTATTCAGAGCGAGATGTAATAACTGACGGCTTCTCCACTGTCTCATCCGCCTCAGTTTCATTTTCTCGCCTTGCTCGCTGCGGGCCCGTGGTCAAATGGAAATGAAAGTTCAATGAAAACTTGCTGATGAATTGCCGTGTTCACATCAAGGCAGAAGTTGAGCCAGCATATTGGAATTGAGACTGGAGGGAAGCCACAGGGGGCGACGAGAGCAGGATTTAGCTGTAAATAGACAATTCATTTCATGTGGATAACAGTTATAAGATTGTCATTTTTGCATTGCAGCCATGCAGCTGATGAAAGGAAAAATTCCAACTCTGAAAATACTCTCAGAAAGAATAAAGAGTATTAAAAGAATTGTTTAAATGAGAGTTTGCTAAACTTCCCTGAGGTAACCAGACATATAATCCTGCATTTCATATTTCACTCACCTTAAGCCAACAAAAGTCTTCCCTCGCACAAACTTTGCAGCTTCATAAGCTCCCTTTTAAACACAATACTGAACTCAGTATTTCACTCCTTCCCTCAGGCACTTTGTTGTAATGCAGCTTAATTCTACCTTTGTAGAACACATCCTCCCATTAGGCTGCAGGGCTGTTTGATGCCATGGCAGCAAAGGTTGAGCTTGTACTCATTACTGATGTGTCATTGTCTTAAACGCTGAGGAAAGTGTTATGTTGTCAGACAGAAACTGCATGTTGCGTGCATCAACTGATATTCCCCCCAGAGGCCTCTGCGAAGTTGATGAGCTGGGCAGACATTGTATTAATTGGATTGCATGAGTCAAAATGCACATAAAAGCAGAAGGAAGTGGAGCTGAACTGGTATTTCTAATGTTTTGTTGGCTCCAGAGAGATCTGTGCTGCAGCTTAAGGCATGCGACTGCACTATATTGATCAATTATCAGTCATTTTAAAGGGTTTTTAGCTTCTTACCTCAATAGCCAACAGCCTGTTCTCCAGATAATCCATCAGCCCCTGGTAGTAATACTGGGCTCCAGTGAAAGTCCAGGCAGTGGAAACAAGGAGGACTAACACCGGCTTCATTGTGAGCCAATCAATGGGACAGCTGAGTTTCTTTGTCTGTCCGGGTTTTAGGGGATTCCTCAGGTTTGGCTCCTCTGCAGATCTGTCCTCAGAGCTTCGCACGACCTGTAAGCACTTGTTTACAGTGTAAGTACATGAAGGGTACAGAGAGGAACAGGCCGCTGTGAGAGTTCCCAATTCTTTGACTGCCCTCACTTTGCTGGAATGTTTTCACAAACTCTCAGGGAGGAGCCTTGTGCCTCTTACCCCTCTCTGTCCTCAAAAAGTGAGTGTGCTGCACTCACGCTGTGTGTGTGTGTGTGTGTGTGTGTGTGTGTGTGTGTGTGTGTGTGTGTGTGTGTGTGTGTGTNGTGTGTGTGTGTGTGTGTTTGTTGCACGTCTTACAGCACAGACACAACACAACTAAACAGTTCTGTCAGCCAGTGGTGGAGGAAGTATTCAGATCCTTCTCTGAAGTGAAAGTACTAGTACTATACTGTAAAAATACGCTGTTACAAGTGAAAGTCGTGCATTGAAAATGTTTAAGTATGTAAGTATAATCAGGAAAATGTGCTTAAAGCATTAAAAGTATTCTGAAAATAGCGAGAAAAGAGTCCAGAGTGACACCCTACAATGTTGGTTTTGTTCAACCGACAGTACAAACCTCAAAATTAATACTAATGAATTCATATAATTACAGGATAAAGCAGCAGATCCTCACATGTGTGAAGCTGGAACAAGAAAAAGTACTGAAACAGTCGTCAAAGTGGTTGATTTTCTGCCAATGGAACAGTCAGTTAATTGGCTAATCATTTCAGCTGTACTTCTATATACTGGTGGGTAGTGTAATTCATACAGAACATCATATTTTATAAGATCTTTGTATGTTTTGAAGGCAAAACTCTTCATGTGTAGAGTAATAAGTAACTGAAACTGTAGTAGTGCAGTAAAAAGAAGAGTATTTCCCTCTGAGATGCAGTGAAGTAGAAGCAGAAAGAGGCGTGAAAAGAAAAGAAGCAAATAAAGTCAAAGTACCTCAAATTTGTACTTAAGCGCAGTACTTGAGTACATGTTCTTGATAACGTTCTAACACAACTGTTTCTCGTGCAATCAGAGCTTCATTTCTTTCAAATGTTTTCAATGAGTCAGTACTGAAGAACTGCAGGCTGCAGGGTAAAACACGGTTTTACAGTCCAGATACTGCAATGAAATTCATTGTGGTGCCATTTATTTCTAAACGATGATAGAATACTTATGGTTGTTAATATAATGCACATTGTTGTTGCCGTGGAGAAAACATTATACCTGGGGAGAGGCTGTGCTTTAATAGCTGCAGCCATAAAACTGTTATGTGCATGAAATTATGATCAAATACAAATAAAATAGAGCAAAACTGTAGTTTTGAGGTCCGGTGTAGGATCAGTCTGGTGATCACTGAGTTCGAGCCTCGAACAGTTTTATGTTCATGTCACAGGAAACAAACTTTCACTCAGAAGCTAACTTTACTTTTTGTTTTTTGGACAACATACTGAGTCTCACTTTGACATATTTTGTGCTTTAACCACACCTGTGTGGTGTAATGCGCTGCAGGTGAGCTTCTCTGATTGGCCGAGGGAATGATTGAGTGAATGAGGGCGATTCCAGGAAGCTGATTGGTCCCGGCCCGACAGCTGCAGGTACAAAGGCCGGCTTCCCCCCGAGCTCCTGAGGGCTTCTTGCAGCCTGGAGGAGCAGGCAGCCTTCTTTAACCTGTTTTCTCAGCTTTGTGAGAGATTTGTATCGTTGTTTTCTCTTTGTTTTATTATGATGTTTTTTAGGTTAACTACTTTAGTTTGATAGCCAAAACATCCCTTTAATAACCATGAAAATAAACACTTTGGGGGGTTTTGATCATTGTTGCTGGTGTTTTTTCTGTGCTGTGTGCACAATGAAAGTGTATATATCATGTTTTATTTATGAATACATGCAAAGTAAAAGTCACAAATGTAGTTTTTTTTCCTTGTCAGGCCTAATTATTATAAGGACATAGCCCTGACATGTGCATTTTGTTTTCTTTTGCCCTTTTTAATGAGATGATGATGATTAGAAGATGAAAATTGATTTTGTTGGTATGACAGAGAGGGGAGATGAGGGTCTCTTTTGGCTCAGATTATTTGAAATTCTTCACATAAATGTGTGATTTAGAAGTATATAGAAGTGCATTTCATGTTGTTGCTGATCCTTTTTATTGGTTTTCTGTCTGTTATGGAAAGATGAATGTCATGTGTATTGATGGTTGGTAAATAGCTGTGTTTTGTAATTAAATGACACAGATATAAAAGCTAACAGCACACTGAGCCTGTAATTATTTGATATGTTCTGGGTAAAGCTCTCATGGTGTCATTTATTTATTCCCTTGTACCTCACTGCACCAGTATCTCATCTTAACCCTGCACATACAGAATATTTACGCCTGTGTTTTGAAGTGTTCTCCACATGTCTGTACTACAAATGAGCGAGTACTTACTGCCATTTTTGAATACAAATAACTGTATTTATACAACAAAGACACAGAAACTATGAAGACGCTGCTCATGAATAAAAAGAGTAAAAGAAGACGTCACTCTGGAGGAAAAAGTCTGTTGAAGCAGAGCTAATAAAGCGGTCTGAAGGAAACTGAATACCAGCTATTTAAAAGTTTCAGTGGTGGATTTGCTCCATTAGAGTGCCCATGGTTGATCTGCCATGTTGGCTGGAGCAGACGGCCCCGCTCTCTCATCGACAGCCAGAATCAGTCAATAACACGTCAGCGCTGCTTGGGAGGAGATGGCGTTGGTGTGATGTGAGAGGACAGCCTGTGATGTATATCAGCCTCACTGCAGGGCAGCGGGCAGCGGTGCGTGAGGTTTGATTACACAGGCGATCAGACCGACCGACCGACGGCATGCGACCTTTGACCCCAGTGGCAGGTTCACAAACCTTTGAATGGACGAGTGAATAAACTGCACATTATCAATAGTCACATTGTAATGTGAAATATAATCAATACATTGTTTTTGCATGATTTTGTGGTTATTTTTTGTTTCTTTATTGTATTTTATGTGTCTTTGATGTTGTTTTACATCTCTGTGTGTTTATTTTGAGCCAGTTTGTGCTCATTTTGTGTCTTTTTGTGGTTATTTTGCATCACTACGTCGTCAATTCGCATCTATTTGTGGTCACTTTGCGTCTTGCTGTTGTCATCTATGGGTCTTTGTGATCATTTTGCACATCTTTGTGGTTATTTTCAGCCTCTTTGCCTCTTTTTTCTCATTTTACATGTCTTTGTTGCTGTTTCGTGTTACGTGCGAACGGGAAGAGCCTGGGCCCAGTTGCAGAGTCGTAAACAAAAAGCGTTTATTGATGAAAAGAAAATCACCTTAACAAAGTAAAAGAAACCAAAAACACCACTGCGGGAAAAGTAGCAAAATAAAGGCAAAACACAAAAACACCACAAGGGCGATAACTCACTCAGGAGGCTGAAAAACTAAAAGTGTCCAGGCGCAAACTCACTAGAGAACCACACGGCAAACAAAGAACCCTGGAGACACGCAGAGAGAGAGACAGGTGATCAAGACAGGAGCAAGACTAGTGTGGCAAGAGCACAGAGAACAGTCTGGCACAGGAGTCAAACTGGAGCTGGCTTAAGAAGCCGGATGATTAGCCGATGAGGCGCAGGTGTGTCTAATGAAGCTCGCACCTGGGGAGATCAGACCCGCCTCTCTCTCGCGCTCAGCCTGCTGACAGAGAGGGAGGAAAGAAAAACACCGTTAGACTTAGGAGAGAAAACACCGGAGCCAAAGCATGACAGTTTCACATCTCTTTGTAGTAATTTTCAGTCAGCTAGTGGTTGTTTTGAGTCTCTTTGTGGTAGTTTTGAGTCAGTTTGTGGTTGTTTTATGTGTCTTTCTAGTCATTTGATGGACGTCATAACAAGACATGCTAACAGCCACCTAATATAGAGGCTCTGGTCCAGGGACCGCTGGCCCTTTATCCTGTAGGTCCGTTCAGTAATCCATCCATCGTACTAATAAGCCAAATTCTTACCACCATCTGGCTCAGTTGGGAGGGGAAATTAGGGGGTCCAATCAGGCCCTGCTTCACCTCTGTCACAATAGATCAAATTGTGAACCATCTTCAGGAGACAAACCAGTCAGAAAAGTCCGGGTTCAAGGCTCGCAGCTTGTTTTTGTGTCATCATAGTTTGATTAAGAGCCGGCGCCAGATACTCCAGCAGCCTAATGACTGTGGCCTAATCACGCTCTCTTTTGATTGTCTGCTGCCCACTATCATTTCAGCAAGTCCTGAACTGAACCACAACCCCCCACCCCCACCCCCACCCC